>NQII01008939.1:19633-44126 GCA_002778355.1 Clitarchus hookeri | reverse complement strand
GAAGGATATGCAAAAATTTCAAACCTATTATTAAAGAGTAAATAGAATTTTCCAATTTAAGACTACGTGATTGTTGACGACAAAATTACACAGAGCTGCGATGAGTTATAGCGATTTGTATTACTTTGTAACACAGAGATATAATGTGTGGTTAGCTGTATAAATTTTCGTCGAAAACAATGGATAAAATTCGAGGTAGATAAACAGTTCACTGAATTACCATACAGTTTCTCAAACGACAAGAAACCTAATTTTAACTTTGAAAAGTGTCACAGGTTTCAGATTATGTAATTTTAATTTTACATACATTTTTATAAAGCCGCACATTCCCAATTTTTATTAAATTATTTTTAATGTAACACGTAATTTTTTATTTAATCTTTACGTAATTAAGTATGTTTAAGATGGGGACTTAGAAAGCTTTCGGCTTATTAGCCATCAGGGGATTCACATCCTGATAAGATGCGACTGTATAGATAACTGACTATTTGGCCAGCTTGGCCAACATAACCTTTGGTGATGCATCATCTCTCTGAGCAAACTGCGTAAGGTTTTGGGCAAACTCATTGCGTGGGAATATGACATGGCAGTGAACATAAGTTACACTATAAAATTATATATATAATTTTTTTAACCATTGATATTATTTTATTAGTTAAGGTTATGCCAGCTTAAGATAGGATGTATTAAGTTGTGGCATGTTACATAAGGTTAAATTTGTTTCGTTACAAATACCAGAAGGGTAGGTAAAGAAAGGTTTCTGAGTTTGGTTCGACTCAGTTAGGTTAGCTAATGTTCTGATCGTATGGCTTAGATTATGTTATATTAAGGTGAGTTATATGGATATTGATTAATTTGGGTAAGCATACATGTAAGTTCAGATCCAGTGAGGTTACGTCATGTAAGGTAAGGTGTGGTCAGGTTACATTGNTGAGTTTACGTCATGTAAGGTAAGGTGTGGTCAGGTTACATTACATTAAGTTAGGTAAGTTATGTTTGATTAAGGTAAGGTGAAACCGATCACATTGAAACTCTTTAGATGCAATAAATACGCACACTTAAGTGCATTGGTTCATAAGAACTATAAAGACTCGCCAGAATAAGGTGNAGATGCAATAAATACGCACACTTAAGTGCATTGGTTCATAAGAACTTTAAAGACTCGCCAGAATAAGGCACAGCAAACAAATGTCCGATGAGAACACCCTAATGTATACACCAAGGAGGGAGAGTTAATAATCTATATTTTTAGTCAACGATGAACATGCTGGGAACGGTTTTATTTATTTTCGTTGAGGATATGCTGCGAAGTATTATAGGAATCATTAGGAACAGACAAGCTCGGAGGATAAACAGACTTGATACATTCACTATTTAGTTATGCCATTGAATACAGGGTCACCTGTCAGAACACCAGGGTACGAATATCAAAAGAGCCAAGGTCGAGAACATCAGTCTTGGTTTATTGCTGGCTGCTCGCCAGGTGTTGAGGGAGCTCGTTATTTGGCAGTGATTTGTCTCTTGGGAAGTTGAACATAGTGTGTACTTGACTGAGCTAGTCTCGACCTGGAGCTACTTTGGAGCAATGTGGACGCAGTAAAATGTGCACCTAGTGTGTGCACACTCAGCAATTCTATTCAACCTATATCGATATGATGACCACCGTACTTAAAGCTCGATTATCTCTCCTCATGAAGATACACAGAGCCAACATTCGTATAATCTTGGGTTCGAGTTTGCTGAGAAATCACCGTCTCAACACAAAATTCTAATTAGAATCACGAATTAACAATCTGCGCCATCGTAAATGTTACATAAAACCAAATTTAAGCTGTTAGTTTTAATAACGAGTACGCTAATAATCCAGACATGAAAAAAAAATTGATAACTCTAATGTTTGCGTCAGAGTTCGTTGCATTTTCCTGTGATATAACCTTTTTCTATTCAAATGTAAAAGTTTACTTCATTTCAGCTTGCGTTTTAAATGCCACTTAATACTTCAATACATCACTTATTTTCTGTTCTAATTTCTATTTTCTTNTTCTCAAACGACAAGAAACCTAATTTTAACTTTGAAAAGTGTCACAGGTTTCAGATTATGTAATTTTAATTTTACACACATTTTTATAAAGCCGCACATTCCCAATTTTTATTAAATTATTTTTAATGTAACACATAATTTTTTATTTAATCTTTACGTAATTAAGTATGTTTAAGATGGGGACTTAGAAAGCTTTCGGCTTATTAGCCATCAGGGGATTCACATCCTGATAAGATGCGACTGTATAGATAACTGACTATTTGGCCAGCTTGGCCAACATAACCTTTGGTGATGCATCATCTCTCTGAGCAAACTGCGTAAGGTTTTGGGCAAACTCATTGCGTGGGAATATGACATGGCAGTGAACATAAGTTACACTATAAAATTATATATATAATTTTTTTAACCATTGATATTATTTTATTAGTTAAGGTTATGCCAGCTTAAGATAGGATGTATTAAGTTGTGGCATGTTACATAAGGTTAAATTTGTTTCGTTACAAATACCNGTTATGCCAGCTTAAGATAGGATGTATTAAGTTGTGGCATGTTACATAAGGTTAAATTTGTTTCGTTACAAATACCAGAAGGGTAGGTAAAGAAAGGTTTCTGAGTTTGGTTCGACTCAGTTAGGTTAGCTAATGTTCTGATCGTATGGCTTAGATTATGTTATATTAAGGTGAGTTATATGGATCTTGATTAATTTGGGTAAGCATACATGTAAGTTCAGATCCAGTGAGTTTACGTCATGTAAGGTAAGGTGTGGTCAGGTTACATTACATTAAGTTAGGTAAGTTATGTTTGATTAAGGTATCCACTTTGGCTAGTGTAACTTTGAGAAATCTACGTTATTTTACGCACACTTAAGTGCATTGGTTCATAAGAACTTTAAAGACTCGCCAGAATAAGGCACAGCAAACAAATGNATAAATACGCACACTTAAGTGCATTGGTTCATAAGAACTTTAAAGACTCGCCAGAATAAGGCACAGCAAACAAATGCCCGATGAGAACACCCTAATGTATACACCAAGGAGGTAGAGTTAATAATCTATATTTTTAGTCAACGATGAACATGCTGGGAACGGTTTTATTTATTTTCGTTGAGGATATGCTGCGAAGTATTATAGGAATCATTAGGAACAGACAAGCTCGGAGGATAAACATACTTTATACGTTCACTATTTAGTTATGCCATTGGATACAGGGTCACCTGTCAGAAGTGGTCCCATGCTTATAGTTTTCTCGGTTCCAGCTGAACATCAGTCTTGGTTTATTGCTGGCTGCTCGCCAGGTGATGAGGGAGCTCGTTATTTGGCAGGGATTCGTCTCTTGGGATGTTGAGCATAGTGTGTACTTGACTGGGCTAGTCTNGAACATCAGTCTTGGTTTATTGCTGGCTGCTCGCCAGGTGTTGAGGGAGCTCGTTATTTGGCAGTGATTTGTCTCTTGGGAAGTTGAACATAGTGTGTACTTGACTGAGCTAGTCTCGACCTGGAGCTACTTTGGAGCAATGTGGACGCAGTAAAATGTGCACCTAGTGTGTGCACACTCAGCAATTCTATTCAACCTATATCGATATGATGACCACCGTACTTAAAGCTCGATTATCTCTCCTCATGAAGATACACAGAGCCAACATTCGTATAATCTTGGGTTCGAGTTTGCTGAGAAATCACCGTCTCAACACAAAATTCTANAGATACACAGAGCCAACATTCGTATAATCTTGGGTTCGAGTTTGCTGAGAAATCACCGTCTCAACACAAAATTCTAATTAGAATCACGAATTAACAATCTGCGCCATCGTAAATGTTACATAAAACCAAATTTAAGCTGTTAGTTTTAATAACGAATACGCTAATAATCCAGACATGAAAAAAAAATTGATAACTCTAATGATTGCGTCAGAGTTCGTTGCATTTTCCTGTGATATAACCTTTTTCTAAAGTTTACATTTTCAAATGAAATAAAGTCCTTGCGTTTTAAATGCCACTTAATACTTCAATACATCACTTATTTTATGTTCTAATTTCTATTTTCTTTCAGAGTGAAGATATATTATAAGCGGTTACTGGACCTGTTTAAGAAAATACAAATTATTTGTACTTAATTAAAGTTTTAATNCTGAAGATATATTATAAGCGGTTACTGGACCTGTTTAAGAAAATACAAATTATTTGTACTTAATTAAAGTTTTAATATAAATACATTGGACATAATTTACTGTACTCGTACATGATACAAACAGACAAACAAATCAGAATAAAGAAAACAAGGAAAAAATTTTAAAATATATAAAAATAAAACATAATTACAGTTTTCTGCATAAAGAAATGTATTACCCTGAAGGTGCCATCGCAGGGGCACATAAGTGGATACTGGCACAGCATATCGTAGTGTGTATACAGAACCAAGCGTTCATTGCATCCCTGGTTGTGAACGTCCAACGTGAATCATACCATTACCTGATGGGTAAGCACGGGGACAGGTGGCGATAAGGGCGGACATGGAGGCGTACATACGTAGGATGTCCTTCTGAGGAAGATCCTGCCACANTACAGAACCAAGCGTTCATTGCAAGGGACCAACACTTGCAGGTTGCACTTAGTATGGTAATGGACTACCCATAGCATGGGGACAGGTGGCGATAAGGGCGGACATGGAGGCGTACATACGTAGGATGTCCTTCTGAGGAAGATCCTGCCACAGATGAAGCAGCTGACCCTCCAAATATGCCATAGTTGCCGCTGGCCGATGTTGCATTCCAATTTGTTCCCAAACGTTCTCGATGAGTGAGAGGTCTAGGGATCTTGCTGGCAAAGGAAGAGATACCCGAGCTGTGTGAGGCCGGGCATTATGCTGCTGGAAAATGGGGTTGTCAAGATGCACCAGGAAGGGGAGCGCACATGGTCAGAGAATTTCCGGGACCTGTCACCATGGCGGTGATCTTTACACCACAATGTTCACCGGCGAAGTGAACAGTTTACAGGCAGTTGCTGATCTTTGAACCGCTGTCTTCGTACCTCTCAGTGCTCAGACTTGGTGTTAGCTGCACGTTAAGTGGCACTGTGGATGTCATGTATGATGGTATCACATGATGCCATCCGGTGTTCTCCTACCACTTTATTTAATGCTTGACGATCCCTGTAGATCAACACTCGTAGTCTACACAGCCTCGGTTTTGTTGCGGTTTTACTTCCCTTTTCCACTTGACAATCACTCCCTCTAAGTCGATTTGGAGAACATCCGAATGGCAGAATGAACCTGACGTATTATTACAGTAATTTTATTGGATATTAAAATGCTTACATGTTTTTTTTCTGATGCACAATTTAAATTTAACTTAATTTTAAGTAATTCTTTTGTCAGGATCTGTTGACAAGGGTAGAGAATACACTCTTTAGCTCAGCAACTGGACGCAATATTTAAAAACTATCCGGTTTTCTTCTTGTGAATGCCATCAGCAGTGTTCTTCGCGCTAATTACCGCGGGTAGGGCCTTTGCCACCGGTGGAATGTGTCACAGATGGCCTGTGATATTTGCTGAGTGACGCATTTGAACACGTGTGTTTGAAGCGTGTTGGTGAGCGAATTTTCTGTCTCACTCCCTCGTGCGCTGTTCTATATTTGTTTCTACTTTACTGAGAACGATCACCAGAATAATAAGCGGGAAATATATAGTGAAAGCTCTTTCTATTCCCGTGGCAGGTGTGCGCAAGTTTATAAATACCTAACTGCGTGGCCTCTCTTTCTCTTTGCTCTTTTGTCTTCGGTCTTCTATTGAGAAGATGGTGGCGAAAGTCCAAGGCCTAAGGCAAACCACGGAATAACACCATGTAGATACGTAACTTGTACTTTTCTATCATGTATGTGTAGTTAATTGGCAGACGTTCTGGGGCCAGCACAACCAGTAGTCAAAAGTAGTGTTCTTTCGAGTTCAGTTGTGTCCCTTACTCGTCCATGTACCACTACTAACTTAATTATGTTCCGACTACGGTTTTGAACCGTAGGCTAGTATAAATAAATCTCTATGGAATGGTTCCAATATTTATTGTTTAATCCTTTTTAGGTACTGCAAGGCAGCTCGTCGATTATTTATATTATTTTTAGTCTAATTATGTTGAATCCTGGGCCATGACTGTCTTACCTCTTTTGATAATTTTGATACTTGTATGTCAATAATAATGTGTTACAGATACGTTTTCCGAATTGAAAACAAACTGGATTGTTATTTTAACTATTCTTACAGGTATATTAAAATCAGCTATGAACCAATCTACAGGCAGTTATATCCTCCCACCACCTTTTAAAAACTTGTGGATTAGTTTTTATTATTTTCATATTTTTTTCGGTAGCTGTAGAAAAATCGGTTGATCTGCACAGTTATTCGATCCCACCCGGTCCCACGCTCTCCCTTTTCGGGTGACAATATTGCTTACTGATGTGGCAACCAATAACTACACCACTCTTAAAGTCACTGAGCTCCTTTGTTCCACTCATTCTGCTGCTATTGCGTGGTACTGACCAACATCGATCCCTCTGCCTCTCTTTATAGCGGTAACGGTGGTCAGAGTGACAGGTGGGCGACAGTTTACTTTTACAGAGGGATGACCTGATATTTCTGATCAGTTAGTTAAGGCGTGTAATGGGATGAATGTTGCTGTTCGTGGGGGGAATGCATGGGTATGTTAGACATATTAGACAGGTTCTAAACTGCTGATATCTTAAGTGCCGATGAGAAAGAGGTGAAGTGAGTATGGAGTTGAGAAGGAATGATGTGCTTGAGGAGTTTCCAGGGGAAATCCCCGCCTCACTTCCTCCGGGAATCGAGCCCGGTCTGCCATGGCGACTGTCGTGACAGCCGCATCACAACTGGCGCGTGTTCGCAGGTGCTACAGTACAGCGGCTCCAGAGACTGGCCGACGTTGGGGAGGGGCCTGGATGCTGAGATGGACCACAGCAGCGAGGTTTACGGTGAACTGAAGAACATGGACCAGTACTCAATGATCCCGCAGTATTATATGGGCTACAATGGCTACACGCAGCTGGCCACGCTGCTACTGTGCGCCGGCATGCCTGTCGACTTGCCTGACACGTACAACCACACGCTGCTGCAAGGCGCGGCGTCCGGCGGACACTACCAGCTCGTGGAGATGCTGCTGTCACGCGGGGCCGACGTGAATGTGAGAAACCAAGTAGGGGTCACACCGCTTATAGATGCAGCGTACATTGGTAACCTCGAGATAGTGAAGCTACTTGTGCAGGCTGGCGCTGACACCACGGCTACAGACGAGGACGGCTACAATGCCCTCTACTATGCCAAGAGCAGTAACCATACCGCAGTGCAGCAGTACCTGGAGCAGTTCCCCGCCTAGCCTCGCCCACACCTTGACAATAAATAAAGCCTTTACTCAGACTAACCTGTCTTCCTTACTTGTCTAACTTACTCACCTGAAGAGCGTACTGGTGTGATAACCACTGGTGCGCTACCAAAGATGCGAGGACATGACATTTGTAAGAAATGTGCAAGAGGAGCGACTGTAGTGTATATCGGCAGCCTATAACGAGGAGTCGGTTTAATACAATCCGGAAAGTCATAATAATAATTTGTCTTACGTTTACAATTTCCATTCATAAATAAGAAGTTAATTTGCAAATTTTTTGCTATAAATTAATTTAATTATATTTATCGGTTTTTTAACTTAGAATGAGGTAGAAAAAAACCAATGTGAAAAAAAGGACAGAATAATAATGACGATGCATCTGTGTGGCTCACTGTAAAAAATATAATATTTTTCCCCAACTCATGCATTAAAATTACAAAAATTTAAGGCATACTTCTTATCTTTGCATTATGTAATAGGTATTTTTTTATCATCAAATATACATTTCCTGAAATCACAGAACAAATGATTGGCTTGTCTACATTTGAATATCAGCAAACTTTAATTTTTATCCATTCTAAAAACTTACTTATTTCTTCTCAATTGTAGTGCATTACGTGAAATGTTTTGGATATCAACACATATATACAAGAAGGAAAATTATGATCAACTAAAACTGTAGTCCCCAGTAGTCTTGCCTATGTGTTTGGTATCCAACATATGGTATGTCATCATTATAAAATAAAACACCAAGCCCTTTTTCAGGCTTTGGAACATAACAATACATAAAATACAGATATATATTTATTNATTATAAAATAAAACACCAAGCCCTTTTTCAGGCTTTGGAACATAACAATACATAAAATACAGATATATATTTATTAGGCTTGATGCTTCATACATAATAATAAAATACAATCGTTTCCGTTAAGCTGTTATATGTTGTAGTAAAACACTGGAATCTACAGTATAATTTGTAGAACATGTACGTCTACTTGGAATTGTACCTAATCTAACACTCTGAAGACCACAATAGCTCTGCCTTGATACTCTGCCCATAAAGCATTNCTACTTGGAATTGTACCTAATCTAACACTCTGAAGACCACAATAGCTCTGCCTTGATACTCTGCCCATAAAGCATTCCTGTACCTAATGACCCGGCTGGTATATGGTTTTATATTCCTCACTGCCAGGCGAGTAGAATACAAAAGAGAGTTCAGTGACAAGGGATGTATGGCATAGCAGCCAGGCGCTGACAGAAAGTCATGTTGTGATGTCACATGGCAGCCATCTTGGATGTGGGTAACATTTACCTTGACCTCGTGGCTGTCAAAATATCCCTTTTCAACCCCAAAATCTTTAGAAGTGTCTTATTTTTCGCCAAAATCGCCTTTTCCTTCAAAATTTACAACATAGATAAAAGTAAAAATTTTCTGCACTTGTCTTTAAATAAATACACCACATTCAACGCTCTTCAATGTGATTCCAACTCTTACAGGGTCTTAATGCAATTTGAGCTCAAGACTCACTGAAAACGACCAAGGTGGTTTCGTGAGTGTTCGACGTGAGATATAGAAACTCACTAAATCAAGAAGGCGTCTTATACCTCCGAGCAAAGCCCAGTCAACCAGAAGGTATGTAGACCATATTTCCTTATATTATGGATTCCAATAGCAATGTTGGATTTCCGTGACTGTTATATTGTCTGGCGATGACCTCGGGATGACTTNACGACCAAGGTGGTTTCGTGAGTGTTCGACGTGAGATATAGAAACTCACTAAATCAAGAAGGCGTCTTATACCTCCTAGCAAAGCCCAGTCAACCAGAAGGTATGTAGACCATATTTCCTTATATTATGGATTCCAATAGCAATGTTGGATTTCCGTGACTGTTATATTGTCTGGCGATGACCTCGGGATGACTTAAAGTAAAAAAAATTGTAATAAATAAAAAAAAATTCTTAAAATTCGTAAAAATCGGGAAGTCATTATACAACTCGACCACANAAAAAAAATTGTAATAAATAAAAAAAAATTCTTAAAATTCGTAAAAATCGGGAAGTCATTATACAACTCGACCACAATTTGGGATGTCCGTAACTTTAGCCTTGAATTAAGAATGGCCTGAAAATAACAAAATTAATATAAAAATTGGGCAACTATATGGAGAATCGGAGAAACACTACAGTATGGACTATCATCACTATATTGGATATCCTTATTCCTGCCTTGACCCCACGTGACTTTAAATTGGAATAATATATACAAATAATAATTGTCNGGCAACTATATGAAGAATCGGAGAAACACTACAGTATGGACTATCATCACTATATTGGATATCCTTATTCCTGCCTGGACCCCACGTGACTTTAAATTGGAATAATATATACAAATAATAATTGTCATAAAATAAATATAAGGCAAAAGTTTNTGACCCCACGTGACTTTAAATTGGAATAATATATACAAATAATAATTGTCATAAAATAAATATAAGGCAAAAGTTTCATTATTTACCACGACCACCATCATGGAATGCAGTGAAGAGATTTGGATGGCACTTAACTTCGAGGCCATGAGAGTGAAGTGAGGTGAGGATGAAGCGGCATCAGAATGCAAAGGGTTAAAAAGGGGGATCCATGAGACAACCCGCTGACCAGCGGCATCGTCCGGCGCGATTCGAAAATCCGGAATCAAACCGCGGCTCCTGAACACCATATTGGATATTTGTGACCCTGACCCTAATCTTAGGCAAAATCTGACCCGAAAAAAGAAAAACCGCAAAAACCCGAAAATAATGTAAAAAAAATGTTCTATGTAATAATTACGTCACACTTATAAACAATTAGGCAATATTCGGAAAGTTGGAGGACAGGTGACATTTAAATACTTACATTTAGAAGGTTTATAGTTCGATACCTGTAAATATGGCAGATCACTCATTCTCCCAGCATGACAACCTGCAGACGACTGACACCAACCATTGTTTTTGCGTATGTTATATAGTCAGACAGTCTCTACCCCAACACTACATTCCATTGGCTGCATAGCTAACACCCACCCACCCAACCACCCTATACCCTACAAAGAACCATTGTTTTAACATCACATGCTACCACCACCCCCTTCACACGCTACAGATCGATCGCAATCACCACTAGGATGTGCTAGTAATTTACAATTAATACCACCTCTATCGCTCGTAATTGGTTGTTGCTCACATGATATCTCCTCCTCTGCATGTAATTATTGTAGCCAAAGGGGTACCACATCACAGTTCTTCGCTTGATGCGAGAGTTGACATCACACTCTATCTCTCTTTATATCTATCTCCCCTTATGTTTCCATCGTCCAGTATGGTATGTAATTTTATGTTCATCTCTTACATCTGATTTCGTATAATTTTATCGGGCTAGCTCTTTATTACACACACATTATCCTGCCAAATTAAAATTTAAATCTGTTTAAGTTTCAAGTACTTTTAGGACCAGCGAGCTACCGGATTGATGATGTAAAGACGAATAAATGTTTTAAGGAGTGCTTGCGACTAGCATCCCATCTGCGTCTTTGGTGGTTTCGCAGCAACTGAACTGCCTACATTGTCGACGACACTTTTCATAAACCATTAGGGTTAGGCCCTTGCTTGAACCTTACATATGGTTACACTCGGGTGATATACTGTTTTATCTTCTGTGCTATTCTCAGCAATCAAGAATCCCTTCCATAAATATTTAAATATTTCGATCAATCTCGCAATCTTCCGATGGATCTATCTCTCAATCTTTCGATCAATCATTCAGTCATTTGATCAAAGTTTCAACCTTTCGATCAATCATTTGATTATTCGATCATCATTTCAATCAATCTTCCAATCTTTCGATTAATCTTTCAATCATTCTATCAAAATTTCAACCTTTCTGTCAATATTTCAATCCTTCTCTAAATCTTTCAATGATACGATCAACCTTTTCCAAAATTTATTTAAAAAATCTTTCAATCCATTGGTTTGTGGTCTGTCTTACACCCATGCATATAGAAATGCGATTAATTCACGAAGTATACCACTTGGCAACTGCTTTAATGTTTTGTACGCAGTCCGCTGTAAGTGCATTTATAATTAATATCTGCATTAATTTTGTTTGTNTATATATATATATATACATACATGTAGGAAATTCGTGTATAATTAATAAAAAGAGGAAGACTACATTGCTTATAAATAAAAATATGCAACTTGTGGCTATGAATTACTTAACCTTTCGTTTGGATTTATATACATTAAAAAAATACAGGTTGGAACAAGTAAATATTGAGAGTATTAAAGTTTGCTTGACATTACTAAGAACATACTAGAGATCACACAATATCACAGTAAATATTATTTCTTGGAAAATTTAAGGACAGAAAAGAAAACGTAGCAAATAACACAGGCCAACGATTAAAAACTTTGTTAATGATTTTGCCGGATTCCTATGTTTTTGGTGTGCTGAGTCCGAAAATAATAACAAAAAAGTCGTTACACCCACCATTTTTTCACATTTGAATATACGAAATGTAAGAAATTAATTCTTTATCTAATATCTTTGAATTTTTATATGCTTTCTATGTATTTTTATATACATNTTGAATTTTTATATGCTTTCTATATATTTTTATATACATATATATATTTATAAACTTGATATACATTATGAATATACTAAAACATACAGCAAATCTAAATGAAATTAGGTTGACAGTGGTGGTACGACTGTTTTCTTTCAGTCAACACAACCTCACTTTTCAGCTTTTTGCCAATATGCATTACGTATGGCTAACCATGGTTGTAAAAATTTTCGTAACAGTTTTTGTTATATATGTGGTGAGTTTGTAATTTAAAACATCAAAGGAACATTACAGACTTTGTTAAAAAAAGTGTACTTGATATATTTTGGAAAAAAACTCGGTGATCAAGAAAAACCTTGGGCTCCACACAAGGCATGCTATGTTTGTTTTGAATGCCTTAGAAAATGGTCAAAAAAGAAAAGACAGCTTTTAGATTTGCAGAACCCATGATATGGAGAGAACCAAACAATNGGTGAGTTTGTAATTTAAAACATCAAAGGAACATTACAGACTTTGTTAAAAAAGTGTACTTGATATATTTTGGAATGAAACTCGGTGATCAAGAAAAACCTTGGGCTCCACACAAGGCATGCTATGTTTGTTTTGAATACCTTAGAAAATGGTCAAAAAAGAAAAGACAGCTTTTAGATTTGCAGAACCCATGATATGGAGAGAACCAAACAATCATTGAGACGATTGTTATTTTTGTAGCATTGATGCTACTGGATATAACTCCACAAATAAGAAAGTAATTGTCTTCTCTTATCTTCCTTCAGCTATTCAGCCTTTCGGTCATGGTCCGGGACTTCCTGTCCCTGACCTACCACAGGCAGTTCCAATGTTCTCAAGAAAATTTAGAACTTCAGTGGTTTACACAGGCTGAAATAAATGATTTGGTAAGATATTTGGGTTTAACTAAAGGGAAATCTTAATTGCTTGGCTCTAGGCTAAAAGAAAACATTTGATGGCACCTGTAGCATATATTTATCAATATAGAACAAGATATCAACAGTTCGCTAAGTTTTTTAAGCAAGAACAATATTTTGTGTACTGCCATGATATTGGTGGTCTAATGAATGAATTTCAAATGAGTACAACACAGAAGAATGGAGGCTTTTTATAAACTCATCAAAAAGTAGCATAAAAGCTGTTATTTTACACAATGGTAATACTTATGCTTTACTGCCTGTGGCTCATTCAGTCCAATTGAAGGATACTCACGAAAATATAGACATCAATTTAAAGAAAATTAACTATCCTGCTAACGATTGGACGATTGTGGTGATTTTAAACTTGTTTGCATGCTCCTAGGCCAACAAAATGGATATACTAAATGTCCATGTTTTATANCAACACAGAAGAATGGAGGCTTTTTATAAACTCATCAAAAAGTAGCATAAAAGCTGTTATTTTACACAATGGTAATGCTTATGCTTTACTGCCTGTGGCTCATTCAGTCCAATTGAAGGATACTTACGAAAATATAGACATCAATTTAAAGAAAATTAACTATCCTGCTAACGATTGGATGATTGTGGTGATTTTAAACTTGTTTGCATGCTCCTAGGCCAACAAAATGGATATACTAAATGTCCATGTTTTATANTGATTGTGGTGATTTTAAACTTGTTTGCATGCTCCTAGGCCAACAAAATGGATATACTAAATGTCCATGTTTTATATGTGAGTGGGACAGCAGAGCAAGAGATCGACTCTGGTCCACAAAACATTGGCCTGCAAGAAAAACCTTATCNGTGAGTGGGACAGCAGAGCAAGAGATCGACTCTGGTCCACAAAACATTGGCCTGCAAGAAAAACCTTATCACATGGCAAGAAGAATATTTGGCATAAAATTTAATAGACCCAAAAGAAATTCTTCTACCACATCTTCACATTAAATTAGGTTTAATGAAACAGTTTGTAAAAGCCTGGTGAACGNTTATATGTGAGTGGGACAGCAGAGCAAGAGATCGACTCTGGTCCACAAAACATTGGCCTGCAAGAAAAACCTTATCGCATGGAAAGAAGAATATTTGGCATAAAATTTAATAGATCCAAAAGAAATTCAAGATGGTGTAGAAGTGTAATTTATAGGTTTAATGAAACAGTTTGTAAAAGCCTGGTGAACGTTTTAATTATTTATGTGAAAAGTTTCCTCATTCATCAGGAGCCAAACTGATGTCGTTAGGCCCGACATTCTNATTGGCCTGCAAGAAAAACCTTATCACATGGAAAGAAGAATATTTGGCATAAAATTTAATAGATCCAAAAGAAATTATTCTACCACATCTTCACATTAAATTAGGTTTAATGAAACAGTTTGTAAAAGCCTGGTGAACGTTTTAATTATTTATGTGAAAAGTTTCCTCATTCATCAGGAGCCAAACTGATGTCGTTAGGCCCGACATTCTTAAAATGATGTTCGATTCCAACTTTGAAACAAAAATGACTACAAAGGAAAAGGAGGCTTGGATATCATTTAAGCAAGTTTTGACTAAGTTTTTGGGCAATGTTAAAGACACAAACTATGAGCTTATAGTAGCTAATACGATAGACAAGTTAAAAAATCTGGGATGCCTGATGAACCTAAAAGTCCNCCAAACTATGAGCTTATAGTAGCTAATACGATAGACAAGTTAAAAAATCTGGGATGCCTGATGAACCTAAAAGTCCACTTCTTACACAACCATCTTGACTTTTTCCCAGACAACTTGGGTGATGTTAGTGAAGAGCGGGGGAAGCGGTTTCACCAGGACATCAAAGTGATGGAGAAACGTTACTAGGGACGGTGGAATGTCAACATGATTGGTGATTACTGCTGGTCACTTCACCGAGAACAACCAAATGCATCACATCGGAGAAAAAAATACATGAGAAGCTTCAAAGAGAAGAGAGAAAGAAAATACCAAAAAAAATAAACATTTAAAATGTATGTAATGAATTTTTTAAAAAAAATCTTATACATCGCATTTTTAAATACAAATGAATAATGTGAGATAACTGTGGGTGATCCAAAAATATGATGCCAGATTCGGTTTCAGTACCCAAAAATACATTAGATTCAGCTGCATTTATTTAAAAAGCTTCCACAAAATGTTTTTTTGTTGGCCTGTGTAACTAGTTTAAATGATATAATGCTTTTCAATCTACTTAGGTTTAAATATTTAAGTTAAAAATTTTCCTCACAGCATAAAAGAGTTCAAAGGTGTGTCCCGAACAAAGTTTAAATTAATTAAATTATTTACAAATATAATTTACTTAAAGAGCTAATAAATTTAAATGTCTATAGCAACAGTATTAGAGAACATGTGCTTAATATTACAAATTAAAATAGTTATCCAATGGGCAAGAAGATGACACACCCACTGCCAGACTGCAGCATGGGGGAATTAAATAAAACTCTACTACGTCACCAGCATCCAGAAAAGGGCAGGCGATGTGCACCGAAAGCCGAACCACGCAGCAAAAATTAGGCCAGCAAGTGCAGGGAAGGTCAGGCTNAGCATCCAGAAAAGGGCAGGCGATGTGCACCGAAAGCCGAACCACGCAGCAAAAATTAGGCCAGCAAGTGCAGGGAAGGTCAGGCTTGCACATGCACCCGCACAATAAGAGCCAATATATTACTGAGTGAATATAACTGGAGNAATTTACTTAAAGAGCTAATAAATTTAAATGTCTATAGCAACAGTATTAGAGAACATGTGCTTAATATTACAAATTTAAAAATTTTCAAATAATGCTAGTACTTTAAATATAAAGTTCATATTTAAATAACCGATAGCCGACTTAGTTAAATGGAGATATCGTCTAATCCACAAGAACGGAATAGTTATCCAATGGGCAAGAAGATGACACACCCTCTGCCAGACTGCAGCATGGGGGAATTAAATAAAACTCTACTACGTCACCACCATCCAGAAAAGGGCAGGCGATGTNCAGTATGGTATGTAATTTTATGTTCATCTCTTACATCTGATTTCGTATAATTTTATCGGGCTAGCTCTTTATTACAAACACATTATCCTGCCAAATTAAAATTTAAATCTGTTTAAGTTTCAAGTACTTTTAGGACCAGCGAGCTACCGGATNACCACCTCTATCGCTCGTAATTGGTTGTTGCTCACATGATATCTCCTCCTCTGCATGTAATTATTGTAGCCAAAGGGGTACCACATCACAGTTCTTCGCTTGATGCGAGAGTTGACATCACACTCTATCTCTCTTTATATCTATCTCCCCTTATGTTTCCATCGTCCAGTATGGTATGTAATTTTATGTTCATCTCTTACATCTGATTTCGTATAATTTTATCGGGCTAGCTCTTTATTACACACACATTATCCTGCCAAATTAAAATTTAAATCTGTTTAAGTTTCAAGTACTTTTAGGACCAGCGAGCTACCGGATTGATGATGTAAAGACGAATAAATGTTTTAAGGAGTGCTTGCGACTAGCATCCCATCTGCGACTTTGGTGGTTTCGCAGCAACTGAACTGCCTACATTGTCGACGACACTTTTCATAAACCATTAGGGTTAGGCCCTTGCAACATGGAATGTATAGGTTACACTCGGGTGATATACTGTTTTATCTTCTGTGCTATTCTCAGCAATCAAGAATCCATTCNTTGGAATGTATAGGTTACACTCGGGTGATATACTGTTTTATCTTCTGTGCTATTCTCAGCAATCAAGAATCCATTCCATAAATATTTAAATATTTCGATCAATCTCGCAATCTTCCGATGGATCTATCTCTCAATCTTTCGATCAATNATTCCATAAATATTTAAATATTTCGATCAATCTCGCAATCTTCCGATGGATCTATCTCTCAATCTTTCGATCAATCATTCAGTCATTTGATCAAAGTTTCAACCTTTCGATCAATCATTTGATTATTCGATCATCATTTCAATCAACCTTCCAATCTTTCGATTAATCTTTCAATCATTCTATCAAAATTTCAACCTTTCTGTCAATATTTCAATCCTTCTCTAAATCTTTCAATGATACGATCAACCTTTTCCAAAATTTATTTAAAAAATCTTTCAATCCATTGGTTTGTGGTCTGTCTTANTCAATGATACGATCAACCTTTTCCAAAATTTATTTAAAAAATCTTTCAATCCATTGGTTTGTGGTCTGTCTTATACCCATGCATATAGAAATGCGATTAATTCACGAAGTATACCACTTGGCAACTGCTTTAATGTTTTGTACGCAGTCNCCATGCATATAGAAATGCGATTAATTCACGAAGTATACCACTTGGCAACTGCTTTAATGTTTTGTACGCAGTCCGCTGTAAGTGCATTTATAATTAATATCTGCATTAATTTTGTTTGTATTGAACACTGACCAGTTAGAAATAAAGCCCAACTTATGCATGAGAGGTCTTGAAATNCTGCATTAATTTTGTTTGTATTGAACACTGACCAGTTAGAAATAAAGCCCAACTTATGCATGAGAGGTCTTGAAATTTCTAACCTCGGCAAAAAAATATCCGTTCAAAGTAGCTTCTTTCGATTTTGCACTAANATGAGAGGTCTTGAAATTTCTAACCTCGGCAAAAAAATATCCGTTCAAAGTAGCTTCTTTCGATTTTGCACTAATATAATTTTTAATTTTGCACCGTTCCTATTAGTTGGCCTTACATACAATCGTGCTCCTTAAGTAATCCCTGAAGCATCAGAAAACACATGTACACTCATTTGCAAAAAAATGATTATCCNTGGCCTTACAGACAATCGTGCTCCTTAAGTAATCCCTGAAGCATCAGAAAACACATGTACACTCATTTGCAAAAAACTGATTATCCTGATGGTGCCATCACTGCAGCACATAAAGTTTATAGGCGAAGGACATGGTAGTACGTATACAGAAAATATCAAACTATTTTACTACAACAAGCATGTATTGCAGGGGACCAACACTTGCAGGATGCACTTAGTATGGTGTTGGACCACCCGTAGCATGAAGACAGGCGGCGATACGGACGGGCATGGAGGCATATGTATGTCGGATGTTCTCCTGAAGAAGATCCTGCCACAGCTGGTGCAACTGACACTCCAAATTGACTGTAGTTGCTGCTAGTCGGAGTTATCATCCAATCTGGTCCCAAACATTCTTGGGCGAGAAGTCGGAGTACATTTCTGGCTAAGGAAACATTTTGTCACCACAAAGGCAAGCCAGATATGTCTGTGCTATGTGAGACTGGGCATTATTCTGCTGAAAAATTGGGTTGTCAAGATACACCAGGAAGGGGAGCGCGCATTGTGCCCAATGTATGATCAAAAAATTATAGGTAAATTAATTATTAACTTCCTCAAAAATAATAAGTTCATCAATTCCTTGGCGCAAACTACATAAGACAAATGCCAGAAAAAATAACAAATGAGTGGCCCAAAAAATTACGAATTTACTAAATTACCTGCCACAAACAGTTACTACAGAACGCGTAATAAACATATTCTATATCATTTTCGGTGGTTGTACATAGCACAAAAGAGAGAAGAGAATATATATATATATATATATACATACATGTAGGAAATTCGTGTATAATTAATAAAAAGAGGAAGACTACATTGCTTATAAATAAAAATATGCAACTTGTGGCTATGAATTACTTAACCTTTCGTTTGGATTTATATACATTAAAAAAATACAGGTTGGAACAAGTAAATATTGAGAGTATTAAAGTTTGCTTGACATTACTAAGAACATACTAGAGATCACACAATACCACAGTAAATATTATTTCTTGGAAAATTTAAGGACAGAAAAGAAAACGTAGCAAATAACACAGGCCAACGATTAAAAACTTTGTTAATGATTTTGCCGGATTCCTATGTTTTTGGTGTGCTGAGTCCGAAAATAATAACAAAAAAGTCGTTACACCCACCATTTTTTCACATTTGAATATACGAAATGTAAGAAATTAATTCTTTATCTAATATCTTTGAATTTTTATATGCTTTCTATATATTTTTATATACATATATATATTTATAAACTTGATATACATTATGAATATACTAAAACATACAGCAAATCTAAATGAAATTAGGTTGACAGTGGTGGTACGACTGTTTTCTTTCAGTCAACACAACCTCACTTTTCAGCTTTTTGCCAATATGCATTACGTATGGCTAACCATGGTTGTAAAAATTTTCGTAACAGTTTTTGTTATATATGTGGTGAGTTTGTAATTTAAAACATCAAAGGAACATTACAGACTTTGTTAAAAAAGTGTACTTGATATATTTTGGAATAAAACTCGGTGATCAAGAAAAACCTTGGGCTCCACACAAGGCATGCTATGTTTGTTTTGAATACCTTAGAAAATGGTCAAAAAAGAAAAGACAGCTTTTAGATTTGCAGAACCCATGATATGGAGAGAACCAAACAATCATTGAGACGATTGTTATTTTTGTAGCATTGATGCTACTGGATATAACTCCACAAATAAGAAAGTAATTGTCTTCTCTTATCTTCCTTCAGCTATTCAGCCTTTCGGTCATGGTCCGGGACTTCCTGTCCCTGACCTACCACAGGCAGTTCCAATGTTCTCAAGAAAATTTAGAACTTCAGTGGTTTACACAGGCTGAAATAAATGATTTGGTAAGATATTTGGGTTTAACTAAAGGGAAATCTTAATTGCTTGGCTCTAGGCTAAAAGAAAACATTTGATGGCACCTGTAGCATATATTTATCAATATAGAACAAGATATCAACAGTTCGCTAAGTTTTTTAAGCAAGAACAATATTTTGTGTACTGCCATGATATTGGTGGTCTAATGAATGAATTTCAAATGAGTACAACACAGAAGAATGGAGGCTTTTTATAAACTCATCAAAAAGTAGCATAAAAGCTGTTATTTTACACAATGGTAATACTTATGCTTTACTGCCTGTGGCTCATTCAGTCCAATTGAAGGATACTTACGAAAATATAGACATCAATTTAAAGAAAATTAACTATCCTGCTAACGATTGGATGATTGTGGTGATTTTAAACTTGTTTGCATGCTCCTAGGCCAACAAAATGGATATACTAAATGTCCATGTTTTATATGTGAGTGGGACAGCAGAGCAAGAGATCGACTCTGGTCCACAAAACATTGGCCTGCAAGAAAAACCTTATCACATGGAAAGAAGAATATTTGGCATAAAATTTAATAGATCCAAAAGAAATTCTTCTACCACATCTTCACATTAAATTAGGTTTAATGAAACAGTTTGTAAAAGCCTGGTGAACGTTTTAATTATTTATGTGAAAAGTTTCCTCATTCATCAGGAGCCAAACTGATGTCGTTAGGCCCGACATTCTTAAAATGATGTTCGATTCCAACTTTGAAACAAAAATGACTACAAAGGAAAAGGAGGCTTGGATATCATTTAAGCAAGTTGTGACTAAGTTTTTGGGCAATGTTAAAGACCCAAACTATGAGCTTATAGTAGCTAATACGATAGACAAGTTAAAAAATCTGGGATGCCTGATGAACCTAAAAGTCCACTTCTTACACAACCATCTTGACTTTTTCCCAGACAACTTGGGTGATGTTAGTGAAGAGCGGGGGAAGCGGTTTCACCAGGACATCAAAGTGATGGAGAAACGTTACTAGGGACGGTGGAATGTCAACATGATTGGTGATTACTGCTGGTCACTTCACCGAGAACAACCAAATGCATCACATCGGAGAAAAAAATACATGAGAAGCTTCAAAGAGAAGAGAGAAAGAAAATACCAAAAAAATAAACATTTAAAATGTATGTAATGAATTTTTTTAAAAAAATCTTATACATCGCATTTTTAAATACAAATGAATTATGTGAGATAACTGTGGGTGATCCAAAAATCTGATGCCAGATTCGGTTTCAGTACCCAAAAATACATTAGATTCAGCTGCATTTATTTAAAAAGCTTCCACAAAATATTTTTTTGTTGGCCTGTGTAACTAGTTTAAATAATATAATGCTTTTCAATCTACTTAGGTTTAAATATTTAAGTTAAAAATTTTCCTCACAGCATAAAAGAGTTCAAAGGTGTGTCCCGAACAAAGTTTAAATTAATTAAATTATTTACAAATATAATTTACTTAAAGAGCTAATAAATTTAAATGTCTATAGCAACAGTATTAGAGAACATGTGCTTAATATTACAAATTAAAAAATTTTCAAATAATGCTAGTACTTTAAATATAAAGTTCATATTTAAATAACCGATAGCCGACTTAGTTAAATGGAGATATCGTCTAATCCACAAGAACGGAATAGTTATCCAATGGGCAAGAAGATGACACACCCTCTGCCAGACTGCAGCATGGGGGAATTAAATAAAACTCTACTACGTCACCACCATCCAGAAAAGGGCAGGCGATGTGCACCGAAAGCCGAACCACGCAGCAAGAATTAGGCCAGCACGTGCAGGGAAGGTCAGGCTTGCACATGCACCCGCACAATATGAGCCAATATATTACTGAGTGAATATAACTGGAGCACACGGAGAAAACAACTATCAAACTGGAGAATTATCCACCACAGATGAATGAACTACTTCTTGTACAACCAAACAAAATGGTTAGAAAACACATCTCACAAACATTATTTACTAAGTCTAGAACCTACTACGTGATGGTAAAAATTACAACAAAACAATGTAGTACACATATAAGTATCGGAAAATACCAACGGTCACAGCGCAGCTTGAACACAAAATTCTGGCAACACATCTTGGAGAAAAGTGGTTGAACCAGCTGGGACAAACATATCGAAAAAAAAAAGGTAGAGTTTGCAAATAAAATCAGCAAATTTTGGTTGCGTATATGCATGCAAGCGGCATGTATGTATACATATATATGGAGAGATAGAAAGACAAGACGAATAGATAGAGGGAGAGAGGAATACGGTTAATAGATTTATTATTTATTATGATAATGGTTACGCAAACTTACGAAATGAGTAGTCACTCATTGCAGTACAAGTTTGAAATGTTTTTACTTTTTTTAAAACCTCATTTACTTTAACATCAGTGCATTTGCACTTTGAAATTTTTATTGTAATTTCAATTACCGTAACTGCTGTAACCGTTACTTTTAATCTTTGTTTACTACGTAACAAAGAAACTTTACAATTCTAAAGACGGCTAAAATAAAACTACAAGGTGGTTGCTGTCAATATTCTTCTCTAACTTCGCCTAGATGTGTGTCTTACCCGCTGCTTCTTCACGGATTGTTTGCTACTTATTGTTATTTAACTGCATTAAAAAAAATTAGGAGGAAATTTAATTATTTCGGTATTTCGGTAGACAAACATCGGTTTTGGTAGGTCTACCGAAAAATCGGTAGGGTTGGCAACCCTGGGTTGAACAACGCTAAGTGAAGAATGCAGAGAACTCAAACAAAATACGAACAAAAGGTCANAGGGTTGGCAACCCTGGGTTGAACAACGCTAAGTGAAGAATGCAGAGAACTCAAACAAAATACGAACAAAAGGTCACATTCTCGACGATTCATGTCACCGGCTGTCCAGGAAAGACAAATTGCGACTAGACACACAGAGGTGGGTAGAAAGTCATGTGAACNCGATTCATGTCACCGGCTGTCCAGGAAAGACAAATTGCGACTAGACACACAGAGGTGGGTAGAAAGTCATGTGAACTGAAAACAATTTGTTTTTGTGAAAATATGTGCCAACTACCTGGATACGGCAGAAATATGGCAGAACTGTGGGTTGCAAAGGGGAAAGGTGAAGTAAGCATCAGAAGGCAACAACCGAAGTAATACGCAACATTGCTGTGCACATCCGGCAGGCAGAGAAACAATCGCGCGACCTGACAGTCGACCGGCAACTGAAGATATTAAAAACAGTTTAGGGCAAAACCTAATTGAAACCATAGAAACGAGAAAATATGGAAACTGTAAAACCGTAAAAAATAATTAATANGTTTAGGGCAAAACCTAATTGAAACCATAGAAACGAGAAAATATGGAAACTGTAAAACCGTAAAAAATAATTAATAAACAAACTGAAATATGTATATAACACATCATATACGCATTGATACTCCATTAAATAAAAANTAAAAAATAATTAATAAACAAACTGAAATATGTATATAACACATCATATACGCATTGATACTCCATTAAATAAAAACACAGGATACATTAACCATACCGAGTTTTGTCATAAAATAAATACCATACACACAGATCACAATTAATAATAAAACATATCTTGGATTACTGAAATGAAAAATAAAAACATTTGATACTTAATAAATTAAATAACAAAAATATAACAATACAATTACTTAAGTTACTCGCAATCATTTTCATTGAATTAAGTACAGAACATGANGTAATCATTTTCATTGAATTAAGTACAGAACATGACGTCTGAAAAATACGTACATAGAATACAACAACAGTGAAATAATATTGACATATTTTACAAATAGCACAACATCGGCGCAAAATTTCCTGTAGGGATTGCCGCACAAACACGGTTCCCTCAATCACCACCAGTGGGAGCGGGAATCATAGGAAATGAAACGCCACACCGTAACACCTATCTAAGGAGTGGTGTGCAGCTCTATAATGAAGTGTTGATCATGACGCTGGCCAGGACATATCTAGGATAGAATTCAGCAGTCGTCTGTATCCTGACAGAACAAGCGACTGCAATACTTCACAGAAGGTATACAATCCTCATTACGATCTGTGAATGCAGGTAATTTAATCGTGGTAAGTTTTATCGCAGGCCAATATTTGGGTAACTTGGGGTGGAGTCTCGATATTATGTACATATATTGAAAATTTTGTTAAGTATCCATTGAGTTGTGCCGCTTGTTTACTTGTGCTTTTTTCACTTCTTCTGCCACTTCAAACTCAGAAACTTAAATTATAACAAAACACAGTATGGGAGAACCGAGGACAAACGTAAAAAGAAAAAGGATTGACAAAGGAGTAAGTGAAGACAAAATCTCACACTGACATGAGTAATTGTAATGCAGATATGACTGTGATTATTTCACATGTTAACAGCGTCTGCTGACATACCAGTTGATACTGACAAATATAGATGTCAGAATGTAGCACATACAAGCAGAAAATTTATATTAGGAAAGTGTTATATATAATTGCATTATTTAAAACTCTAGTATAATAACAAAATAAAATATTTATTAACATGATTTCGAATAATTTGTTTTTAAATAAAGATATTTAAATAAAATATGACATAATTTATTTATACTGTGTAACATTGTAAATTCCTCACATTTATAATGATAGGAGCCCAGGACTGGTAAACACACGTAGTGCACCCGCCGGACGTCAAAGCACGACTCCTCAGTACGACGAGGGACACACCCACCACCCCGCACCTGACTCTAGTAGGAACCGGCGATGTGACAACGATGTTACAACACACTTCCACACAGTCCC
>NQII01008939.1:7103-17579 GCA_002778355.1 Clitarchus hookeri | reverse complement strand
GACATACTAAAAAATTTTAGTACTATCGGATTTATAATTAGATCTTAGTTACGCATGCTCTTATGCACTCAGATGTTTTTAAATATAATTTTTGTAAATAGAGAACATTTTCTTAAATAAAAATTTTCGCTCTTGAATATTGTCATTAATTTCATATACCTACAAATGGTTGGATGGTTAAAAACTTATAAGATGTGACAAACAAATTAATATTCACCTGATATTATATGCTATATTTCTACGGAAAATACACTTCAAATTCTTATTTTACGTAAGGACATTTCATTACAATTGGTAAAAAAAATCTTATCCACTAACAGGTTATGGACAAAGAGTTGAAAATGTAGTGAGTTCAGTGACCCATACGTTAAAGTTCACGTTTTTCTATTTAATTAAAATAACTTACATTACCTTCTGTCTACCTCTGAAACAAATGTTTCATTTGACTTGGCCCCACGTGCTTGATCATGATTTATTTTCTGGGCCACAATTGGCTAAAATATAGATGTGTTGTAAAATGTCAAATTGTAGGTAACTAGCATATGACTGTATTTAAAGTTAAGGCTGTTACCAAATTTAATACAGAATAATTTTTACCTCTACTTAATGGATCGTCAAATAGCCCAGAGATATAAACAAATTTAAAAATGTGAAATTATTTATACCAGAGGCCTTAAATATTATCATTTTCATCCTGAATAAGATTTGCTGTACGGAGAATACTTATAGTGTTTCCTACACAAGCCGCTTTTCTCTGGCTGGCATAATAAATATGTGATCCTCACATACAAACCTCACACTGCGAGGTTTAACTTAAGTTTAGTTTTTGTTACTAAACAGTTGTTTTCATTTCTGTCCCTGATTAATGCAATTGTACACATATTTTGAGAAGGGCGCCGGAACAATATACTAAACCTGTAAGTGCGCCGCGAACTGATTAAGTTTGGGAACCCCTGTCTTATGCCACGAACACACTGTTAAATGTGGTAGGTTCAATAAAACATGTCAACTTGTGTGGTGTATATTCCACTACTGCCATGATAAAGCATTTGAATTCACTATGAATAGGTACTACATATGTAACTCCTTGACCAAACCAACATAGTATGTAGTTTTACTGGAAAATATTTTTCTACTTTCTCTGATTATAGCAGCAATGATACTAACAAATTTACCTTAGCCCACTCAGTTCTTACTGAATATACTAAATTAAGTTAGATAGTAATTAATTGAAAAAAATTTAAATAAAAGTAATGTGGGTTTCAAATAGTAGCACATTACTTAAGCTTCAAATTATCTAACTTGTGATAATTTGTCAACAAAAGATAGAAATACCCTTNAATATACTAAATTAAGTTAGATAGTAATTAATTGAAAAAAATTTAAATTAAATTTAATGTGGGTTTAAAATAGTAGCACATTACTTAAGCTTCAAATTATCTAACTTGTGATAATTTGTCAACAAAAGATAGAAATACCCTTGAAACCAAAATTACAAATAAAAAATACGTCGTAGTGTTTAGTATGAAATAGAGTTTGAATAAGTATACGTAGTTAATAAATAGCCATACGCGGGCCTATTGTTTTTTTAATTGGAGTTTGTTATGACCTTTTCTTAATGTAGCATTAAAATCACACAAGAACAACAAATGTGAATAAAGCAAAGAAATGGTTACACAGTTGGTCTTGAAGTATTGGTATCTGCTGTTGTTTTCAGGTGCAAATACTCAACTGTTCTTGAGTGTTTAAAAAATTCATGTTAGCATACAAGTCCTTAGCAGCAAGTTGTCTCTTCCTTATGATGATAGTGCTTCAGATTTACCTTTATTGGTCTCAAATTTTATCACAAAATAGTCACCTCTAAATACTGTATAGAGTTAAACTTTGTGAAAAGATAATAATACAACTACCATACCTGGATCTTTGCAGAGATCTGGCAAACTGTGANATTAAAATCACACAAGAACAACAAATGTGAAAAAAGCAAAGAAATGGTTACACAGTTGGTCTTGAAGTATTGGTATGTGCTGTTGTTTTCAGGTGCAAATACTCAACTGTTCTTGAGTGTTTAAAAAATTCATGTTAGCATACAAGTCCTTAGCAGCAAGTTGTCTCTTCCTTATGATGATAGTGCTTCAGATTTACCTTTATTGGTCTCAAATTTTATCACAAAATAGTCACCTCTAAATACTGTATAGAGTTAAACTTTGTGAAAAGATAATAATACAACTACCATACCTGGATCTTTGCAGAGATCTGGCAAACTGTGATTGGCTTCACAGTTTTATTTATTGTCACATTATTTTATTAAATACAAGAAGTCCGTAATGTCAATATCATTTCATTCAGCTCTGAGAAGTATCATCCTTACCTGCATCCCCTGTAGTTGTAACACTCGTTTATTAACTTTTTATACACAGTGTGTTTTCAACCGTTGTCAGAAGTTCTGATATTTAGGTGCTACTGATGAACTCAGAGCTTACCAAAATTAGTCAAAATTTTACGTTTATCCATATAAGTGAAATCCGCCATTTGCTATGATTGCGGCATCCATTGAAGATCATTCTGANCTTCAAGACTATAAAAGGTGCTACTGATGAACTCAGAGCTTACCAAAATTAGTCAAAATTTTAAGTTTATCCATATTAGTGAAATCCGCCATTTGCTATGATTGCGGCATCAATTGAAGATCATTCTGAGATTTAAGTGCCAGCTAGATTCAAGGAGAGTGATGAGAGACCTCTCAGTGGGAATACTACTTTAAACAAAAGTGGTCACAGCTCTCTTTTTCATGTGCTTGCAAGAAATTACACTGATGGTGTCCCTGACGATTTATTTACATTACCCACGTCTGCAATTCCTTATAGGCAATTCTCCACACTTAACCCTCAACTTCTGTGCTAATTAATCTAGGTGTTGGTGAGTATTCCACACTTAGAACACCAGGAAAATAAGAATAATCAGTATATGCCCTTCAAAGGCCTGTACTCCATCTATAATCCAAGCCTTTTTCCTTCTGTTCTCCTCCACAACCTCACACAACCTGCTAGCCACTCTGGTGATCCGAAGGTTCACGAAGTGTGTCACCATTGGGCCAACCAGATAGGTGAAACCTATAAGCCCTGCCTATACATTCAGCGATGCTTTCCACAGGCAAACATAATTTTTTTTCCAAATGTATATTACTTCATCTTTATGGTCTCCGTAAGTGGTAATACGTACAGACATAAGATAGTGACTGAACTGTTGAAAATTTGATATTATAAAATTTTCTAAAAATCCTTTGTAACTATGAAATAAGAATACAAGAAGCAGTCCATAAAAACATTATGGTTGACACATTTTCTTAGATCACACGGTGCTACGATAAACAATGACAAGAAAGTGCACACCTTGACTAGCTTTAGCTTTTCTTTCTAAAGCTGCTTTCTGGATGACACNTGATAAACAATGACAAGAAAGTGCACACCTTGACTAGCTTTAGCTTTTCTTTCTAAAGCTGCTTTCTGGATGACACTCATGATGGCCTTCTTCGGAGAAGTGTCGGAGATGGTGTAGGTACGGCCATTGCCCACGNAACGATGTTACAACACACTTCCACACAGTCCCGCCGCCGTACATCAACTCCGCAACACATAAACACCACTAAGGCTGGGCCAAGGGAACCGCCTTAGGCACGAGCTCTCTGCACTCCCGCCCACCTCGTATCACGCCTGATTATGAACTCTCCTTAACTTAACACACCCCAGGAAGAAGCTGACACAGCGACCTCCTTTCACAGACCAAAACTGTNATTATGAACTCTCCTTAACTTAACACACCCCAGGAAGAAGCTGACACAGCGACCTCCTTTCACAGACCAAAACTGTCCCATTCACAAACGAGGTGCACTGAACCCCAGGATGGCGATAGACTTCCTTGTACAAGCTGAAGATGTCGACTTCCCATTGCAACACACCTGGGTCCAGCGANGGATGGCGATAGACTTCCTTGTACAAGCTGAAGATGTCGACTTCCCATTGCAACACACCTGGGTCCAGCGACCTCACAGTCCGTCAGAGAAATATTTACCACACAGAACCAGCACGACTACAGAAACAATAATTTAGCTACACGACAATAATAATTGAAATAATTGTGAATTTGTACGCACTAAGATGATAATTTCAAACTTAATTGTTTGTCTGCTTCATAGTGTTTACAAAAACTGCTGTAGAAGTCACAATTTTTTTTATAATAATAATAAAATATCCCAATAAGAGAAAACGATACTTTGCATTGGTAAATAACGATAAATTTTACATTTTAGTCATAAATAACTATTTTTCGGAAATTCTAGACTTACATTGACACAGCTGACGACTCAGGATTTTAATCTCAAATGTTACATTTCGGCCAGTTATGTAATTTTCCATTTCATTTATTTAAAAAATCGAAAATTGTAATTTCGGATGTTAAATATAAAAGTTTAATACATAATTATTAATAATTTACTGCCAAAATTTAATATTTTTTTTTAGTGTGTGTCAAATAATTAGTGTTTTTATAAGAATACTAATTATTGCGCTGGAAGAAAGCAAACATTCATAAAGTCACCGGAATCGATCACAGTTATAACATATTATATTTATGTGTGTTCACTGAAGCATATTTCAATACGAGCATCATTGATTTAGAGAATAGTTTTCTTTGTTTTTAATACAAGATATTTGTAGCTACATGATATCGATATTGCTATCATTTTTCATGGCTTACTNAAGTTTTCTTTGTTTTTAATACAAGATATTTGTAGCTACATGATATCGATATTGCTATCATTTTTCATGGCTTACTGAGCATTTTTGTAATCAGATTGTGTAAAGACAGTTCAAGCGCATATTCCAATTTATGTTTATGTAAACTCTGACTCTATAATACTTTTGCTAAAACTTAATGGCAGAAAATACATATTTGAGGATCTTAATTAAACTGTAAATTCTAACTTTGCATTGAAAACAATTGCTTAATTACTACATAGTGAGAATTAGGATAAATTATTTTGACATACTAAAAAATTTTAGTACTATCGGATTTATAATTAGATCTTAGTTACACATGCTCTTATGCACTCAGATGTTTTTAAATATAATTTTTGTAAATAGAGAACATTTTCTTAAATAAAAATTTTCGCTCTTGAATATTGTTATTAATTTCATATACCTACAAATGGTTGGATGGTTAAAAACTTATAAGATGTGACAAACAAATGAATATTCACCTGATATTATATGCTATATTTCTACGGAAAATACACTTCAAATTCTTATTTTACATAAGGACATTTCATTACAATTGGTAAAAAAAATCTTATCCACTAACAGTTAGGTTATGGACAAAGAGTTGAAAATGTAGTGAGTTCAGTGACCCATACGTTAAAGTTCACGTTTTTCTATTTAATTAAAATAACTTACATTACCTTCTGTCTACCTCTGAAACAAATGTTTCATTTGACTTGGCCCCACGTGCTTGATCATGATTTATTTTCTGGGCCACAATTGGCTAAAATATAGATGTGTTGTAAAATGTCAAATTGTAGGTAACTAGCATATGACTGTATTTAAAGTTAAGGCTGTTACCAAATTTAATACAGAATAATTTTTACCTCTACTTAATGGATCGTCAAATAGCCCAGAGATATAAACAAATTTAAAAATGTGAAATTATTTATACCAGAGGCCTTAAATATTATCATTTTCATCCTGAATAAGATTTGCTGTACGGAGAATACTTATAGTGTTTCCTACACAAGCCGCTTTTCTCTGGCTGGCATAATAAATATGTGATCCTCACATACAAACCTCACACTGCGAGGTTTAACTTAAGTTTAGTTTTTGTTACTAAACAGTTGTTTTCATTTCTGTGCCTGATTAATGCAATTGTACACATATTTTGAGAAGGGCGCCGGAACAATATACTAAACCTGTAAGTGCGCCGCGAACTGATTAAGTTTGGGAACCCCTGTCTTATGCCACGAACACACTGATAAATGTGGTAGGTTCAATAAAACATGTCAACTTGTGTGGTGTATATTCCACTACTGCCATGATAAAGCATTTGAATTCACTATGAATAGGTACTACATATGTAACTCCTTGACCAAACCAACATAGTATGTAGTTTTACTGGAAAATATTTTTCTACTTTCTCTGATTATAGCAGCAATGATACTAACAAATTTACCTTAGCCCACTCAGTTCTTACTGAATATACTAAATTAAGTTAGATAGTAATTAATTGAAAAAAATTTAAATAAAATTTAATGTGGGTTTAAAATAGTAGCACATTACTTAAGCTTCAAATTATCTAACTTGTGATAATTTGTCAACAAAAGATAGAAATACCCTTGAAACCAAAATTACAAATAAAAAATACGTCGTAGTGTTTAGTATGAAATACAGTTTGAATAAGTATACATAGTTAATAAATAACCATACGCGGGCCTATACAAAAAAATTAACCTCAAACAATACTGGACAAGAAAATGTAGCATTAAAATCACACAAGAACAACAAATGTGAAAAAAGCAAAGAAATGGTTACACAGTTGGTCTTGAAGTATTGGTATCTGCTGTTGTTTTCAGGTGCAAATACTCAACTGTTCTTGAGTGTTTAAAAAATTCATGTTAGCATACAAGTCCTTAGCAGCAAGTTGTCTCTTCCTTATGATGATAGTGCTTCAGATTTACCTTTATTGGTCTCAAATTTTATCACAAAATAGTCACCTCTAAATACTGTTTAGAGTTAAACTTTGTGAAAAGATAATAATACAACTACCATACCTGGATCTTTGCAGAGATCTGGCAAACTGTGATTGGCTTCACAGTTTTATTTATTGTCACATTATTAATAATTTATGTTCTTCAGGCATTACAGTTATAGTAAAGTTTCAGCTCTGAGAAGTATCATCCTTACCTGCATCCTCTGTAGTTGTAACATTCGTTTATTAACTTTTTATACACAGTGTGTTTTGTTGGCAACAGTCTTCAAGACTATAAAAGGTGCTACTGATGAACTCAGAGCTTACCAAAATTAGTCAAAATTTTAAGTTTATCCATATAAGTGAAATCCGCCATTTGCTATGATTGCGGCATCCATTGAAGATCATTCTGAGATTTAAGTGCCAGCTAGATTCAAGGAGAGTGATGAGAGACCTCTCAGTGGGAATACTACTTTAAACAAAAGTGGTCACAGCTCTCTTTTTCATGTGCTTGCAAGAAATTACACTGATGGTGTCCCTGACGATTTATTTACATTACCCACGTCTGCAATTCCTTATAGGCAATTCTCCACACTTAACCCTCAACTTCTGTGCTAATTAATCTAGGTGTTGGTGAGTATTCCACACTTAGAACACCAGGAAAATAAGAATAATCAGTATATGCCCTTCAAAGGCCTGTACTCCATCTATAATCCAAGCCTTTTTCCTTCTGTTCTCCTCCACAACCTCACACAACCTGCTAGCCACTCTGGTGATCCGAAGGTTCACGAAGTGTGTCACCATTGGGCCAACCAGAAAGGTGAAACCTATAAGCCCTGCCTATACATTCAGCGATGCTTTCTACAGGCATACATAATTTTTTTTCCAAATGTATATTACTTCATCTTTATGGAGAGGCATTCACCATTATGCATGTCACATAAGATAGTGACTGAACTGTTGAAAATTTGATATTATAAAATTTTCTCAAAATCCTTTGTAACTATGAAATAAGAATACAAGAAGCAGTCTATAAAAACATTATGGTTGACACATTTTCTTAGATCACACTGTGCTATGATAAACAATGACAAGAAAGTGCACACCTTGACTAGCTTTAGCTTTTCTTTCTAAAGCTGCTTTCTGGATGACACTCATGATGGCCTTCTTCGGAGAAGTGTCGGAGATGGTGTAGGTACGGCCATTGCCCACGATGAGCAAGGGCATGGTGACCCCGGCCTCGTCGACAGAATGCCGGGAGGAGACCAGGTCCACATCCGTGACCAGCTTGACGGAGCGGGCAGACTTGACGGAGCGGCCGATGGTGACGCGCAGCTTGAAGGTCCAGCGCTGCTTGATGGTCAGCAGCAGCCACACCACCACCCACAGGAAAAGGTGCAGGATTCCGCCAATTACGCATGCCAGAATTGCTCCATCCAGGCTGGCCCTGTTTGCACCCATGTTAATAACACTCATTCTTACTGCACCTAAACATCTCAAACTTTGTCAGACTTTCACACAATTACATTGGTACCCCACAAATATGTTTCGACCTAATATATATCCTNACATCTCAAACTTTGTCAGACTTTCACACAATTACATTGGTACCCCACAAATATGTTTCGACCTAATATATATCCTGATTTTCAAAGTAATGATTTTATTACTGACAATGTNACATCTCAAACTTTGTCAGACTTTCACACAATTACATTGGTACCCCACAAATATGTTTCGACCTAATATATATCCTCATTTTCAAAGTAATGATTTTATTACTGACAATGTAAGGAAATATTTTGGCCACGGTACAAAATGTTGAAAATATTGGTTTTCAACATTAAAAAATTTGAATAGTACACATCTACTACACTGTAAAAAGCTAGCTTGTAAAAAATATAGTTTAAGTTTGACCCCGCCGAGAATTGAACCCGGTTCGCGTAGGTTTGACCACTACACCACCGCAGCTCCTTCACGAATAGTGTTGGCATGATTTGATTTCTGCCATCTGTGAACGTTAGGTGTGTGATAACATCACATGTCATTGGGAAATTAGGGTGTACCATGTTATTAACCAACAGAAGTGTGTTATCCATGGGTGTTTATCAATTGATATAATGTAATAATCGTATGTATATAAAAAAAATAAGGTTAATACTTTCACAAATTTGTTCTTTCATCTTGCATAGTTTGACATTTTACAAGTAACTACGTTTAATTTCCAATTTTCAAGGATATTTGTCTTCCTTTATAATAATGTTGGGTCATAAGTAATGTTTTCTACCCCATTTTCCCCAAGAATTAATCCCACAAAGTTTGTACCCGGAGTTCAGAATAATTCTGTAAATAAATGATTATGATATGTGCTGTATCATACGCAACCTGATAGTATAATTAAAATTTATAATTTTACTTACTTGGGTGACAATATCGACAAAGAAACCTCAATTCAATTTCNGATAGTATAATTAAAATTTATAATTTTACTTACTTGGGTGACAATATCGACAAAGAAACCTCAATTCAATTTCTGAAAGTGAACTTAATAATAGAATATGTAAAAAGGACTTTCTCTACAAGTGAAATGAAGACGTGCAAGATATGACCGACGCTACACACAAGCAAACTGACCTGTAGATGACAGTATAGTCATAGAGAAGAGGGGCATTGCAAACTGCTATGGCGAGCAGNCACAAGCAAACTGACCTGTAGATGACAGTATAGTCATAGAGAAGAGGGGCATTGCAAACTGCTATGGCGAGCAGTACGCACAGCGCGGCACAGTGGGTGAAGTACCCCCAACCTCCGCTGGACCGGCTGTTGCGTAGGACAATCACCCTCCGCTCGCGCTCCTGGTTCAAGAATGCATTGAACCTGCAAAACACAGTCATCATACCACATTTTGTCAGCAGTGGTTGGCAGGCCCCGTCCAAGCATCTGGGCAGCAATCTCATAATAAACATACTTTTTTCGACTGAAACATAAATTAATACATTTTTAAAGGCAACATTTTCTAAAAAAAANATCTCATAATAAACATACTTTTTTCGACTGAAACATAAATTAATACATTTTTAAAGGCAACATTTTCTAAAAAAAAATGTTACATTACCGCTGAAGCTGTAAGTTATTAAATCATAAAATCTAAATTAAGTGTTTAAATTTTCAACTTTATAAATTTAACAAATCTACTGATACTATTAAGGATTCTATACAGATTATTAAAAATCTGATCAACAAATTTTGAAATTGGAGAATTTCAGAGACTTTGGAGACCATTAATGATATACTTTTTACAGTTTGGTATTTCAGGTTACAACCCAATGTAAAAAAAATTGTTTATTTCTACTGTATATGTGTGGGCCTATGTTCCTGTATTAATTATTTTTGTATTAAGTGTGGAAATGTTATAGAAGTTGGTTTTTGTTCAACCTTCCTTGTGGACCTAAATGACCTCTATTCGTTCTTAATAGTACGTAATTTCTGTTTCATGTTGTGTTCTAGTGGTTTACTTTAGTACTCATTAATTTCCATTGTGTTTCTGTAGTATTGCATCCTACTGATTTCTGTTGTAGCCTGGTGGTTGCCACTGGTTCCCGTCACATTGTAGCAACGTGCCGGGCCGTCACTGGCCGACAGAGGAGGCAACCCAGCCCGTTGCTAGAAGGGCAATAACATGACGTAGTTGTATATGTCCAGGCGCCATCCAGTTTTGCCTGGCCAGGATGGGATATCTCA
>NQII01008938.1:4246-63233 GCA_002778355.1 Clitarchus hookeri | reverse complement strand
GTTTTGAGCCTGTGCATTGAACACAGCACAGCAGTGTCTGCGAAACAGGAGATTATCCCTCTGTCTCCAGCGGTTTAAAGAGGAACTGTGAGAGAGTGGCCACCGGCATATTTGAATAGCCTGGGATAAATAAAATAATGTTTTCTCCATGGTGGCAGTCATGNATGAGAGAGTGGCCACCGGCATATTTGAATAGCCTGGGATAAATAAAATAATGTTTTCTCCATGGTGGCAGTCATGTAAAAATTTGGTGTTAGTATTGTCGGCATTTGACAAGAAAGTGTTAATGTCGAATGCACCATTCAATAGAGATAGTGGTCTGGAGTTCAGTGCCATATGGCATACGTAATGTAGTGAATCAGTGCTGAAANTGCACCATTCAATAGAGATAGTGGTCTGGAGTTCAGTGCCATATGGCATACGTAATGTAGTGAATCAGTGCTGAAATAGCTTACTCGCATTAACATGAGTTTTAGAAACGACCCTCGGCATACTTACTTGGCGTAGGGGCTACCCTGATAAAGCAGGGGGCTCCCTTCAGTGTTTTATCAAGTCGAGCTCTTCCGCTTGACACGTAAGGTGTTAAGGTGACGAAGTAGCCGGCTTAGATTCTATTGGGACCAGCATAGCGAGAAACATAAGGGGTATGGAAAGCACATTTTCGGACTGTTAGGGGCTCGTTCCCTTTCAGTCTGACGTCCTTTAGGACGCTTCACACCTTGGCTGCAAAATGACTGCAAAATGTAGAGAGTATTATAGTAAATGACCAGCGAGATGAAGATTAGTTTCGTAGTAAACGACTGGAGAGAGGAAGATTAGTTTCGTAGTAAACGACTGACGAGATGAAAATTGGTTTTGTAGTAAAAGACTGGCGAGAGGAAGATTTGTTTCGTAGTAAACGACTGGTGAGAGGAAGAATAGTTTCGTAGTGAAAGTCTGGCTAGAGGAAGATAAGTTTTGTAGTGAACGTCTGGCGAAAGGAAGATTAGTTTCGTAGTGAACGACTGGCGAGAGGAAGATTTGTTCCGTAGTAAACGACTAGCGAGAGGAAAATTAGTTCTGTAGTAAACAACTGTGGAGAGGAAGATTAGTTTCTTAGTAAACGACTGGTGAGAGGCAGATTAGTTTCGTAGTAAATGGCTGTCGAGAGAAAGAATACTTTCATAGTAAAAAACTGGTGCGAAGAAGAGTAGTTTCTTGTAAACAACTGGAGAGAGGAAGATTTATTTTGTGGTAAACGACTGGCGAAAGGAAGATAGTTTCGTAGTAAATGACTGGCGAGAGAGAGAATAGTTGCACAGTAAACGACTGGCGAAAGGGAGATTAGTAAACGACTGGCGAGAGGAAAATTTGTTCCGTAGCAAACGACTGGCGAGAGGAAAATTTGTTCCGTAGTAAACGAATGGCGAGAGGAAGATTAGTTTCGTAGTAAGCGACTGGCAAGAGGAAGATTAGTTTCGTAGTAAGCGACTGGCAAGAGGAAGATAGTATTGTAGTAAATTTAACGACTGGCGAGAGGAAGATAGTTTTGTAGTAAATGACTGGCGAGAGAAAGAATAGTTGCATAGTAAACGACTGGCGAGAGGAAGATAGTTTCGTAGTAAATGACTGGCGAGAGAAAGAATTGTTGCATAGTAAACGACTGGCGAGAGGAGGAAAATTTGTTCCGTAGTAAACAACTGGTGAGGGGAAGATTTGTTCCGTAGTAAACGACTGGCGAGGGGAAGATTAGTTTCGTAGTAAACGACTGCCGAGAGGAACAATAGTTTCGTAGTAAACGACTGCCGAGAGGAACAATAGTTTCGTAGTAAACGACTGGCGAAAGGAAGATTAGTTGCATAGTAAACGACTGGCGAGAGGAAGATTAGTTGCATAGTAAACAACCGCAAAAAGAATAGTTTCGTAGAAAACGACTGGCGAGAGGAAGATTAGTTTCGTAGTAAACGACTGGCGAGATGAAGATAAGTTTCGTAGTAAATGACTAGCGAGAGAAAGAATAGTTGCATAGTAAACGACTGGCGAGAGGAGCGAGGTTCGTTGTAAACATATGGTGTGAAAAGTGTGGTTTGTCAACTGGCTAAAGGAATAACGACGTTATTCTATGATAAACGATAATAGCGAGCTTTGTCAGTGATAATTTGTGATGTCTTAGCCTTCGAGCATCCATTCCAATAGTCCAGCCTGCAGTCGCACTTTCACTACTCTGATGTTCGCATATGCAGATTTTTTCCCACTGGTCACTTCTCTCATCGCACACTTCTCTTCTAGTTAGTCGTCTATCGCTAAAACTCAACATGTAACTCGCTTCTCATCAACTTCTGGCTCGGAGGCCTGTCATACTGAGAAATGAGGTCAGTAATCCAGAGAATTCTTCAGATAAACCTAGAAATTCGAAGAGTTATCGAGGCAGGATGCCTTCATAATGCAAAATGCTGGTAGGATGTTCGCTCGACTGTCATTCAAGTATGTCTTAGTGACTCGCCACCCTGCTATCATAACACTAATCTTGTCATCTTCCGCTCACTCACATGAGACAGGCCAAGATCGGTGACGAAGACCAGCGACACACAATAATATTATACTACACTTGGTAAGTGTTCTTACAATGCAGTGTAAATGTTTCTGCTTTATTGGTAGGTTTTATTCTAGAAGGCAGTTTACTTGCCTCCCAGAATTGCCCAGTCGTTCTAAGTCGCAAGTTTATCGACTCTTAGAAAAAAATTGGAGCACGTCGCCACAATGGGAAACTTTTATTGAAATGCAGTGTTAATTCTTCTGCTTCATTGGAAGGTTTTTTATTCTAGAGGGCCGTAAACTTGCCTCTCAGAATCCCCAAGTTGTGAGTCGTTAGTTCGTCGGCTCTTACACAAAAACAGACGCAATCGCCATGACTACAAATTCTATACTACACTAGGTAACTGTTATTGCAATGCAGTGTGAATTTTTCTGTTTCATTTGATGGTTCTGCTTCTAGAAGGCAAGTACCCTAGCCTCTCAGAACTCCCAAGTCGTTATTAGTCGCAAATTTGTCTGCGCTTAGACGAAAATTGGAACACAGAATACGTGAATCTTATACATTTTGCATTACATATGCCAGATATAAGATTGCAACAGGAATTCTTTGTCTGCATTAGCAGGTTTCGAATTTAGAAGGCCTGAAACGTGTCAAATATAACCTCCATATTGTTCTTAGCCATAAGATTATCGACTGATCAACAAAAAGTTGAAAAATATACCACATGCATGTTCTTAGTCAGAAGTTTATCGGTGGTTAGACATAAAGTTGAAAAATTCCTACATGCACATTTTCTTCTTGTGTCATGGCTACTTGAATCATGTATGCCATTTTTGTCTCAAATGCTTATTTCTTTGTATTATTGATGAACAGATTTTTATCCAACATGTGCTCCTAGTTGCTTTTCCGTGATGTTGGATCTTACCAAGCATGAACAAAGTGTCACCATTTGAAGAAGATATTCAAAGCCAACTTCCCCTCTGTCCCTTTTTAGACCTTGAAAATAGCAACTTTGTGGAAAATTTGCGATTTTTGGGGATTATATCTTGCAGGGGTCGGAGCATAAATGTTAAAAAATATAGTTGATTTTGTAACTACAGATTATAAATAACATGACCAATATAGTGACCTATTTTAATAATAAATATTAGAGGGAAGTTTCATAAAAGCGTTTTAACTTAAAGTTACAAAAACAAAAATAAAGTTAAAAGCTTTATTACAATTGAATGCAGGGAAATAAAATTGAAAATACACAAGTAGTCTATACTAAATATTGCAAAGAGACCAAAAAATGGATGCTTACAAACAGCAACATATTTAAAATGCTCATAAGGTAGACTTACCACAAAAAGAACTGAAGCACAAAGTGACTACAGTAATGTTGCTGGAGGTTGACTGGCATTCACTTTTAGAATCCCAGCAAATAATTGTTTTATGTAACTAGATAAACAAAANATGTTGCTGGAGGTTGACTGGCATTCACTTTTAGAATCCCAGCAAATAATTGTTTTATGTAACTAGATAAACAAAACTAATTAAATAACATGAAATCAAATATTTTATAATTACGTCACGTTTTCAAACTAAATATTTGAGAGAATTCTTTGTTTTTCTCTCAAGTACACTTTTGCAAGTTCGACACTATCTTGAAAATTTCATAATCTTAATTTTTAATTGCCTGGGTCCCTTCTAACGTAGACTGGGCCAAATGCACTTCCTGCATATATACCAAAATATTTTTAAGTGCTGCTTTGAGAGTTTCCTGTCAGTTTCTCCGTGCATTTTTTCTTGTGTTTCCTTTTTGTACAAAGTATTAGTTTCGGACAATGATTCCTTTAAATTTTCAACATCCTCATTCATTTTTTTTTCGCCCTTCTGGATCTTCTGCTGCTGCTGCTCTTTTCTGGTTATCGTTCTCTGCTTTCATTCTCTTCACATCAGCTTATTTTCTCTTCTCCTCCAGGTAAACTGCTAACTGTATAAATTCCTTTGTAATCTGAACTTTTGTCTGATTTTTACCTCGCACTCTAGGCCCATCCATGATATTAAGTCCTACATTCAGTGCTTGCTCATTTATTGTAGCTCTTTCATCACTAAGAATTTTTAAAAAAGGAGAAAAACCCCTTACAACATCTGCACTTCCATGGGAAATACAGAGACTTATTTTCAAAATATTCTGCACATTAGGATACTTCTCATCATTAGTTGAATTTTTTATTTTGAAAACATTTCTCCAACAATTGTAATTTCTTTGTCCTGGAGTGTAGTTGACATCTCACTCAGTTTTCAAAAGTTTCCATTCATCCAAAACTGGGTCAACATTAAATAATGTTTCAACATCTTACAAGATTTTCTGAGTAAATAATTTCCAGCAGATGCATAATGTTTTTGCACATTAAACTTAATTCCAATCTCTCTCTTTCACTTACATTGCTCTCCTCTTCAACCTGATCTCCACATGAAATGTCTAAAGTTTTCTTTATCAAATNCTCTCTCTTTCACTTACATTGCTCTCCTCTTCAACCTGATCTCCACATGAAATGTCTAAAGTTTTCTTTATCAAATGCTTTGTTTGCTATTTTTTTTCCAGTGAAACACACTTGTATACATGTACAAGCAGAGTACAGATCAGTGTCTCAAGTTCAGTCTGTAATATATGTATTAAGAGTTCTATTTGGAAAAATTTACTGAACTGGTTGAAAATTTCTGAGTTAGATATACAAAACTTATCTCAGCTTTCATTGTACTTATTTTTAAAAAGCAACAAATATTCTTGTAAGAGGCAGAATCTGAAGCTCCAACTGGTTTATATGGAGGAAGAATCTCCAAAAAGTAGTCCAATAAAGCAGTCTACTGCTCTAGAAGACATCTTGCAGCTTCTTGGAGGGTGAGCCATCACATCTGTACAGCTTGATAAAAGAATGTTCTGAATTTTTTTTTTTTTTTTTAGATTATTCATAATTTCCCTTTTTGAGATGGCCAACCATGGAAGAAGTAATACACAGATGACCAACTCAATGACATCAATTCCAAAAGTCTCTTAAACCTTAACGAAATGCATTATTAACATTATGTAGATTGCACTTCCCAACAGACAGAAGAAATTTTCTTCTTGCAGCAATAACCTCTTTATTTAATTTGTAAAAACTCAGCAATTTACATATGGACCACCACTGCGAATAGTTACTATGTTTTCAAGACTCAGTGAAGCTTTATTAANAAAACTCAGCAATTTACATATGGACCACCACTGCGAATAGTTACTATGTTTTCAAGACTCAGTGAAGCTTTATTAAAAGCAGATAAGTGATGCTAATAATATTTCGACAGTTCTTTGAAAATTTTCTCAAGATGGTGGGTAACAATTTTATTATGTACAACTGACCGAAATCTAATACTTCTCTGTTGGTGGTTTCGTCAAACTGAAAAAAAAAAATGTTTTCTGAGCTTCCTTTGTCATTGGTTTCCAAACTATGGCCCAAATGCAACCATGATGCGATAAGACAGCTTTTTAGGTGGCAAGCTGAAACTTTTCTGGTGCCCAATCTGAAAACATTGCATGAAACACTTCACCTATATCTTAGCAAGACTTGGCTGTAAAGTTCTTGGTCATCTCTGTAATAGTCTAAATTATTTTTCCTTTGATTGCAGCTACTCTGGGGATGCAGAAAAGTAGAATTTTGTTGTCACATGCTGACTGTGAAGTAAGCTCTAAGGCAGAAACTGGTAACAACTACCAATCTGGATACTAACAATACTTCTTTCACTTACTGTTGTTCTAGGACTGTTCTCGCTGGATACTGTCGGCACCATTGGTATTGAAGTTGAGGTATCAATGCTCAAATTAGACTGAAGAACTCCAGTGGCAAGAAAGGATAGTCCACTACCAGAATNATTGAAGTTGAGGTATCAATGCTCAAATTAGACTGAAGAACTCCAGTGGCAAGAAAGGATAGTCCACTACCAGAATTATTTCTGTGGTCGCCAATAATGTGACACTGTGATTAATTAAGTTTTATTTTGATATTGTTTATGTGCTTCTTTCCTGTGTAGTGCAGTGTGACAGACTAGAACCCTTTCACAACAATAACACACACACCACATAAAATACAGAAAAAAGCATTGTTTGTGCTTCCTTTTTTGGCCCACTTTGATATTGTGAACTAAATTGTTTATCTTTTCTAACCACTCTATTCTAAAATGACACTTCATTTTTAATGAGAACTAATTATCAACCTAAAAAAAATCAGCTCAATGTCATGAGCAAAAAAATTAATTCTTGCTGTTTCTGGCAATGAAATTACGTATTTTTAAACATCAGAGTCAAATCGTAAAAACTTCAGAAAAATATAACAAGGTATTGAAAATCACTGAGTTGATACAACCCCTTAAATTTCTGGTTAGCAAAGTTTCAATCCTNAAAAATATAACAAGGTATTGAAAATCACTGAGTTGATACAACCCCTTAAATTTCTGGTTAGCAAAGTTTCAATCCTTGAACCTGACGTCTTGCAGTAATAATTTAAAATATAGTTTCACCAAGATGACATCAATCGCATTATCAGAAATCATCATTTTCTACAGTTTGGTCAAAAATTTGGTTATTATATCATCACTTGAAACATGGAAGCTCAAGCACACAATCTGCAACTTTCGGTAACTCAGATTTGAACATCCGCATGTTCAGAAATAAACTAAAAAAAATAACACAATGTACAGATATTATTTACGCAAAGTTAAAAAGTTGCAGGATCTATGTTAACACTAATTGCACAAAGAAAGGCAAACCAACAATGTACGTTGCCAAACTAAACTTGCACATTGAGAAAAGTGAACTGTTTATTCTTAGCTCGAAGGTCATAAAATGGTATAGAACATGTATGCACTTTACTTTTTGATCATAGANAGTGAACTGTTTATTCTTAGCTCGAAGGTCATAAAATGGTATAGAACATGTATGCACTTTACTTTTTGATCATAGATTTTGTTTTGAAAGTAAACTACTTATTTACACAATATTTTAGGTTATTTTAAACCATTACAACAGGTTTCATGTGGCTTTCTAAGTTTAGACTATCATCTGAAACAGACCTTAGCTAGAGATCAAAACTATGCAAAGAAACTACTGATTTTGAAACTATCCATTTTTCCTCAAGCGTGCTACACCAGTAGACAAAAATCGATGGTTAAGTTTGGAGTTAACTTTTAACATGAATTTGAAGTTAGAGCTATACCCTACTAAAGCAACGTCTGTGAANAGTCAACTGTTTATTCTTAGCTCGAAGGTCATAAAATGGTATAGAACATGTATGCACTTTACTTTTTGATCATAGAATATGTTTTGAAAGTAAACTACTTATTTACACAATATTTTAGGTTATTTTAAGCCATTACAACAGGTTTCATGTGGCTTTCTAAGTTTAGACTATCATCTGAAACAGACCTTAGCTAGAGATCAAAACTATGCAAAGAAACTACTGATTTTGAAACTATCCATTTTTCCTCAAGCGTGCTACACCAGTAGACAAAAATCTATGGTTAAGTTTGGAGTTAACTTTTAACATGAATTTGAAGTTAGAGCTATACCCTACTAAAGCAACGTCTGTGAAGAAAACACAAGAATGTGCAGTTATCAACAGAAAACATATGACAATTATACAATAGTAATTCCACTTATATTGAGATTATGTTGCTCTAATTCATGACTATAAAAATATGAGGAAAAAGGGAAATTGAGGTAATTATAAAGCTTGTGGAGGGCTATGTAATGTTTAAAGGCTTGAAAAATTTTTAATCCTTAATTGCAGGCGATACGGCCTTACAACACATTATTAACACATTGCTGGAGTACCAATTTATGCATTGATGGGATGTCATACCAGATTCATAACAATTGAAACATCGTACTCCCAGCTCGTAATTACAGACCTTGTTTAAATATTTTTTTATTTCTCATTTTTAAGCCGTTGAACGTGGCACTTAATAACAGGATGAGAGTTCTGAATGCAATGTTTCAAGTGCTATATCATGAAACTTATGTACCGTCACCTCAAGATTGATCCGTACTTAGCTACTACAGCAATGTGTTGGTAGTGTTGTAGATCTATTTAACCTGCAATTAAGCAATGCCATGCGTCAGTACACATGTGAGGTTCATCCATGGAACATAAAACATCCTCCCGGGTGCACCACGAGTCTCATATCCTGTCCTTTCCCGATGTTGGCATTATATGATCGATGTTGGGATTTGAAGCTAATACTGTGTTCCAATACATTTTGAATTTCGTTTTTCATAATTTGTATTTAGCATTTTGTAAGGTTTAGTTAGAACACTATGGCATTCAATTGTCTAGAAGACGCAAGTATGATTTTTTTTTAAGTGAACGGAAAAAATAGTGTTATTACCACAACACTAAAAAATAAACAAAAAATTTCATAAAGATATTTACATGTGCTGATTAGTGAGCATTGTAAATGATTATTAAAACATTTACATGCATTTGTATGCAAACCCTATTTCACAAATTACTACATAAGCGTAGTGCTTTTCTGAAAGTTAATTGTCCGAAATATACTTTAAAATACAAATATTTATTTTTCTGCAGTAGACCTAGCAGATTATTCGTATGCCGGAAAACATGCTATCGCAAAACCAACATTTCATAAAACAGTTACCTAATGTATTCTAGTAAGAAAAGGTTGTGACATTTCATCCCTCCTCAAAACATAATCATTAATGCGAATAATAGGAAAATTGTAATTTTGGGACAGAATGTTGCAGAAAAGGGCAGTGTTATTTTAATAGACCATGCTTGTTCCTTTTTCGGATCCTCTGTCCACGACGGGGATCACAGTGCGAAGTGGGCTGACCTTTAGTCGACCTTGCCATCACAGCAAACTTGTTCTTATGAAATCTGCAAAAAAGAAATAAAAAAGGAAATGAAATTTCTTTGGCAACACTAGTGACTTAGATTTACAGTAAAGTATTTTGTTTCAAAATACTTTTAATAAAACCACTTCAATAAAAGCTATCAGAAGAAACAACCCAGAAAGTAACAGAATTTTAATTAGATGATGAAAATTTGAGCGTAATGCCAGTACATGACAAAGAAAGCATGAGTAAAAATCTATATAAACAAAAAAAGACTGGTTCTAAGCAATCAGTCATAACTCTATACATCATTCAAGACAACTTTCCCTGAAAACCTAATAGGTATCTAAAAATTTGCAATCCTCAGACCTAAGGAGTGTGTGCTTGGAGGGTTATCAGGTACACATGCTGTCTGTGTTTGCACAATACACAAAAACATGCAGCTGCTTCTACAAAGCATTTGGATGACAAACATACCTCAATCCTATTTGTGTGATGTAAACAACAGTTTGCATGCTACATCTTTGTGATAAGTGCCCTGGCAACCTTGTACTCAAAGAACATATCCAGAAACAATTTTCAGACAACTTTGATCCTGATGAACCAATTCAATTTCAACAATTGGTCGCAACAGGTAGGGTGGAAATGATAACTGAAGTACGTACTGTCGCTGAATTTTCTGATTTACTAATACAGAAAATGGATAAACTCATTCCACATTCCAATACAGCAAAATCACAATCCTGTTACTTTAAAATGCTAAAAAAAGACTTAAATGCTGAAACGGTTGTGGTATTATTGTATTTCAGTGAAAACTATAATTTTGTAATTCAAGATGAAGTCCCGAGTTGTCATTGGAACACAGTCAAGCTGCAGTGGCATATTACAAGAAAGATCAACTTCATTCACAGAGCTTGTGCATAATCTCTAATGACATGGATCATGATGTTGCATTTGTATACCAAACACAAAAGATGATCATAAATGTCTTGCAAATTGTGCTTTCCCTTTCGCACATTAAAGCTGTAGAATATTTCTCGGATGGTAGTGCTGCTCAGTATAAGAACCATAAGAATTTCACTAACATATCTTATCATGAAGCTGATTTTGGTATTAAATGTAAGTGATCTTTCTTCACTACTAGCCATGGTAAATCTCCTTGTGATGGGATTGGGGGTACTTTGAAAAGGATAGTTACCAAAGCCAGTTTACAGAGACCATTTAAAGACCAAATTACAAGAGCATCACAAGTGTTCAACTTTTGTAAGGAGAACCTCAAGATGTGTTTTTTATAACAAAAGAGAAACTAGCACATGTCAGAAACTATCACAATGAACAGTTCGAAAATGCAAAATCTATTCCTGGGACACGTAGTATGCATCAAATTGTGAGGGCCTCTGTCAACATCTCAAATTGCAGCAAAGCGTCTAAGTTGTGATACTGACTACACTGTGAAATTTGACATTTTTGCACTTGTTGTAAGTGCAAATTTCAAGTCCAATTGTTATGTAGCTTGTGTGTACGATTCTTTTTGATATGTGGATTTCATTGAATAGTAAACACAGAGGACTATGATGAACCAACATGGACCATCTTTTTATTGCCCAAACAATGACAGCTGTGATGTTCCATTATCTCATATTTTGTGCAAAGTTGATGTTAACACTGCCACAGGAAGTACCTACACTTTAAGCCAACATTCTTACAAGATGATTGAAGCAAAATTGTCCCAGTTCTTGTATAACGTATCATTGTAGTGCCAATTGTGAAAGCCAAGGACGTCACCTATGCATTTTCCAACTGAAATGTGAGTTCCTATGATTTCTCCATATTACTTTTTGGTCTGTAGATTCTCCATAATACTTTTTTTTTCTGTTGATATAATACTGTATTCACATCATGATACATACATTTCAGCCATTTCTGTGGTGGGGCAGTCATTTAAATTAAATTATTTTCTATAAATTAAGAAAATTTATATAACTGTCAAAAACTCTTGCATGCATTTCAAGTTTGTATTTTTACAGTCGTCAATACTAATGTTAGTGTTACTGTTGGTTTAATGGAATTCCAATTATGTTGGCAATTACGGCATTTTTTGTTTTTTCTTCAGCTGCTGAACTGCACTATCATGTATTACAATAAAATAAATTTTCTGCTGAACTGATTAATATATTTTAATACAGTTTTAAAGGACATAGCTTTATGAGGTATGTAACATGTATGCAAATTCTTAGCAAAATATGGAATGGTGGGTGACATTGTCTGGATGAAATGACATGGAATGACCCTANTATGCAAATTCTTAGCAAAATATGGAATGGTGGGTGACATTGTCTGGATGAAATGACATGGAATGACCCTATTACCACTTATTGAAGATACTAAGTTAAAATCTAATTTATTCTAGAATATAATACTTTATAGTTTATCACAGTTTTATATATTTGTGGTATAGAAGTTATTTCAAAACAAGTTGACATGTTATTCCTAGGGTGATTTTTCAAAGGTTCGTTTCAAAACATCTGAAGAAGCCATGGACTATACCTAGTATTCATATATGTGTATAAATATACAATATTTTAACTCTTGTTTAAAAAAAATCTAGAATAGGTATATTTACACAAATTTAATATTGAAGATTTCTTAGGCCTCTCATTTAGCATCTTTATAATTATTTTGGAAGCATTTCTTTAACCAACTCTTGAAATAGCTGTGTTGTATTTTTCTTTTACTTTCCATATTTTGTGAAATAAATATACAATTAACAAAAAAAATGGAAACACACAGATGCAATATGGTTCCTAAGCGACACCTTAGTGCAAGAAGAGACAGCAACTAACTTGCCCCTTGTCTTGAGCCAGACTCAAAATGAGGCAGCTGAGCAGGAACATGATGCTGAGGCGGTTGTCTATGAGGCACTTCTACATCCAGTAATAATTGTGGGCAAATCACAAAATGGTACTGCAGCACCATCTACTTTGGGCAGGAAAAAGAAAGAACCCCGTCAAAGTCTGTGGATGATTTCGAAGAATACATTGTAAAAGAGCTAAATTAACCGAAAGATGAAGTGCAACTATTCTGCGAATGCTTGGGTGAGTGTCTCTGCAAGCTACCACCAAGAATTGCTCCAGCCACGAAAGTGAAATTGCTGCAAGTCATATATGATGCAGAAAATGAAGCTGAATAAATGGCAGGTGATGTGTTGTGATGTACATTTAAGTAATATTGATTGATGTACATAAAGATTAGGTTTAAGTTACTTAATAAAGACTGTAGCAAAATGTAAATGTGAATTAAATATATTATACAATACATACATTTATTTTAGAACCAAAGGTTGTCGCAGTAAAAGGAAGAAGTGACACAGTAGTACAAAACGCACAAACTTAACGTATTGCATCTCTTTATAGCTGTGCACGGCAAGACGTATAATATAATCACACATAGAATGTGTCTGTGTGAAACATGGCTGAATGTACACATTAACTTAACTATANTGACACAGTAGTACAAAACGCACAAACTTAACGTATTGCATCTCTTTATAGCTGTGCACGACAAGACGTATAATATAATCACACATAGAATGTGTCTGTGTGAAACATGGCTGAATGTACACATTAACTTAACTATAATACATATTGAAATGTAAACGTTAAAATGGTATTCATTAAATTGAAAATGACACTTTGCAAAATATGCAATAAAAGTATTATATACTTTACAAATAAATAAAGGTATACATTTCTCTATCATAAATGAACTATTGTCAATGTGATAATCAGCAACAGTCTGCATAATGTGGAATTCCTTTGTTACAATTTGCAACATGTTAACTTAACTCGAAGCCCCAAAAGTAGGTGTATAAATATCGCTAGTATGAAAAAGGTAGAGCTACATTTATATTATTACATTAAACTAACCGACTCAAGTAGAAAGTTCTTCACTTGACAGTGGCAATTAAACAATTGGAAGTCACACGTACACCTTAACAATGACAACTGCTGTATAGCCATGAATAGGAATCCTATTCCATTGCCGTTCAATATTTCCAGGGTCCAGGAAAAAATCTGTGTATTTCTCACAAACAACTCCAGCAGTTAGTGAATACACATTGCTACCCATGCGCACTGCTGGTTGAAGACGACCCAGACCATCATTGTCTAATACCATATCCCTCCACTGTCCTCGAATGAAATGGCCATCAGGATCATATGAGTTAAGCATGTGTGGCATGCAGTACTGCTTGCGTGAGTCATTAATGTCTTCTTCCTCCTCCAGAAGCCAGTTGTGTAAACATACAGTTGCCTTTATTACACCTCTGACTGTGCTTTCCTTACCTAAAATAGGCCGCCTGTATTAAAATACCAAACATATTCTCTACTGTCATCCTGACCCTAGACAATTGATAACTAAAAACTATCTGTTCATCTGCTAGTTGAGTCCCAGTACACGGCCTCACTATATGTTGTTGCAAAAAATGCTTCATCTGCAAAAAACACATAAGGAACTGCTTCATTTGTTCCCGGAAACATTTTTGGACCTGGACTATTCAGTTTCTGTGAGGTCAATGCTTTACCAAACAGTGACTGCTGTAGAACACCTCCATCGCTGTTTCGTCCTGCCGTTCCAATATCAACCGCAATAAAACAATGGTTAGCTGAAGCTACAGCTAACAAAATAATGCTGTGTTCCCTTGTAGTTGTAAAACTGAGACCCAGAACCAGGGAATGACTGACAAATAATTCAAAACAGTGCACCGATGGCAGTTTAATAAGGTACAAACTCTCATGCTTCATGTTGCAATATAGGATACTCATTTAATAACTATATTCCTTACCTGGACTACACAATGTTTCCAGTCTATGGTGCCAAGACAGTTTGGGAAGTTGAATTTACTCTCATATTCAGCTGCAAAGTTTTCCCATGTTTCTTCATTCAGTTTAGAAAACACAATGCTGACAAGTGCCTTCCAAATTTCTTTGCACGCCTCGCTAATAATGATGTACAGCTGCATGGTGCCACACGATACTGGTATGAAAGTGACTTCATTGAATCACCAGAGGCCACATACCTATAAAAAACAATGTAGATAGTACATTTTGCGAATGTCTTTTTGTAACATCCGAAGTAAACTCAACAACATGTGAATATCGGTATTGCATATAACTTTACCTCGGAGTCAGAGCAAGCCGCTCTCCTGGGAAAACGCTTTCCCTCCTCAGGTACTTAAGGAGATTCTCCTCCAACATGGTTAAAAACATGTCAAACTGTGATGTCATTCATAGGTAATTTACGAACAAATCCTGGTCTCTCACATTCATTGTAGCAAATTATACCAATCTCCATAATTACATCGTTCTGCATAAATAGGTCTCACCCACCATTGTTGTATGCTTTGTTTCTTCTTCTTTATTCTACACTATGCTAATAGCAGTAGAATTTTTTGTCTGTGCCTACCATTTTTATTACCACACAAACACAAATAATAAACAAACACTTTGCCCCAAAATCCCAAAATAGGATATTTAAATAGCTTTCGACTGTTTTCACAACAAAATAGTGTACAATATATTATGAATTCTATGCATTCCAATGAGAAAGTATAGCACATTACTGGCCATTTTAATATTTGCCAACAGCTACGATATGCTTGTCGGATGGGAACTGGAGTATAGTAAACGCTGAACACATTTTGGTGGCAGAGATTGTCGGAGCATGTTCGTCGTGGCATTGTAAATCCAGCATAATAGATCCAAATAAAATTTTACTTCCACCTCTACATATTAAATTAGGATTGATGAAACTATTTGTAAAAGCACTGCCTTAAGATGGAGAAACTTTTAAATATCTTTGCACCAAATTCCCCAATCTTTCAGATGCTAAACAAAAGGAAGGCATTTTTACAGGACCTGACATTACAAAATAAACAAAAGATAAACATTTTGAGAGTGTAACGACTGATTTTGAACATTCTGTAAGGCTTTTGTTCAAAGTGATTACCACATTTTTTAAGGAAATGTCAAGGATCTAAACTACAAAGCCATTGTCAGGGAAATGCTTAGTAGTTACAAAAATATTGGCTGTAATATAAGTTTAAAGGTACATTTTTTGAATTCTCATCTTGAGCCTTTACTGAATAATCTCGGAGACTACAGTGAAGAACAGGGAAACGCTTTCACCAAGACATTGAAGATGTAGAAAGAAGATACCAGGGTCGTTGGGACATCAGCATGATGGCTGACTACTGTTGGATGATACACAGACGACANGAATGATGGCTGACTACTGTTGGATGATACAGACGACACAGACAAAACTTATAAGCAGAAAGCAACAAAACAAAATTTTAAATCAAAAACGAAAGATAACGATNCACAGACGACACAGACAAAACTTATAAGCAGAAAGCAACAAAACAAAATTTTAAATCAAAAACGAAAGATAACGATTTTTTTGAAAATCATGGTTTTGTTTCTATTATTGTTTGATTTTATATATATTTCATTATCTAATTAAGACAAAAACATACTTACATCATCTAAACTTCTTTATAATTCAAAATAAATATGTTGATAATAATAAACGTCCTGTTTTTTCTCACAAATGCATGTAATCCCCTTATGGGTATATGCTATGTGCTAAAATGTTAAAATATACTATTTTTTAACATACCCAAGTATATAATTAAAAATATTAACGTATTATTAAAAAAACTTTTAACAATTTCAATTTCGCAGACCTGTGAAATCACTTTACTAAAACCTTAGTTTGAAAAGTTGGGTTTTCAAAACTGAGGTTTCTGGTGACAATATAACTGTACTGTTCATCTCGAACTGTTGTGAACTCGCGAACGGTTCCGGCAAATGAACTGAACCACCTACAGTATCGGAACTGTTGAAAACACGTGAAATGTATTACCAAACCCACAGTGANCCGGCAAATGAACTGAACCACCTACAGTATCGGAACTGTTGAAAACACGTGAAATGTATTACCAAACCCACAGTGAAAAAGAAATGTTAATAATTTTTTAATAAATAGTTTTATTGAAACACGAACATCACAATAGAAGTATTTTTTAAGTTCCAAATGTTTCACTCAGACTAACAGTAACAATAAAATATACTACAATACACAATTTTTTTCCCCTCAAATAAAACATTTCTCTTGCAGAGTTTGTGTGGACATAATTCCACTGTGTTTTGTGGAAAACNTTTTTTTTCCCCTCAAATAAAACATTTCTCTTGCAGAGTTTGTGTGGACATAATTCCACTGTGTTTTGTGGAAAACATTACGGAATTGAAATGTAAATACAAAATAATTACAGTGTAGGAAATGTCAAAGACAATAGTTAATCCTCAGTTTTCTACGATAATTTGAATTTTGACAAAATTATGAATACGAATAAAATTTCTTTTATGATATATTTTCTTACATACAATAAAGTAGTAGTTGTGGTTGCATCACAGCAAAAATACATTCATTTATCAGGGAAGTGATTATGTAATTTCTATATTTCCTTCCCTAATTACTAAAACCCCAATTACGTACAGAACATGTCACACGTAGTGTGTTATGAACTGAATGGTTACAAATAACAATTCTTTTTGATGAACTGGAACGTTCCGGAACGGTTCCTGAAAATCAAAACATGTTACCATCTCTAGTTTCGGAGAAATGGAGTGATAAGNACTGGAACGTTCCGGAACGGTTCCTGAAAATCAAAACATGTTACCATCTCTAGTTTCGGAGAAATGGAGTGATAAGATTAGAGGACTTGAGCGCACTTGTAATGTCATTTTCCTCACACCGGTGTGGCAGTGAACCCTTACTCCCAGTTACACCGGCTCCAGTAACATCCGCTACGAATGCTTGGCAACACTGGGAGTGTGCCTGCTCGCCTCTAATGGAGCTGGCACGTTTCTCAACTAGAACCTCACCTTCACCGTACATATTCTGAGTAATTTAGTGACTGCATTGAAACTACTGCTGAAATACTAATTATTAAAGTGTACTATTGTAAAGAAAACTTTGTGTAACAAGCATATGTTGGTAATTATTAAGCTTAGGGGCTTTTCTGAAAAACCCAATAAAAATTCAAAATTATGATACATTTCTACTCTACTAATCACGTAGAACACGAATATACTAGGGGCGTAGCTTTAAAATAAGCACAACATATTAAAAAAAATTGAACAAAATGCAAAATGAGCAGTATAGCCAGTTTATGTTTCTGAAAGAAATGTCCTAGACCAACAAAAGTTGCATTAATGGGTTCAGCACAGCTTACCTTGTTCACGTTGAAGAGGACGTAATGTTAAAATAAGTAGAACATATTTAAAAAACTTGTGAAATACGTATATTAACATCAGAGGAATTATACCAGCCCCCTACCTAGGTGAGTCAATTTACCTTCTTTTGGTGTGCTTTAGGGTTCCTTTAAATCCCTACAATCCAACATCCTAGGTTAGTGTAAAACCCAAACATCCTAGGTTAGTATAAAACCCAAACATCCTAGGTTAGTGTAAAACCCTACTATCCTAGGTTAGTGTAAAACCCTACTATCCTAGGTTAGTTTAAAACCCTAACATCTTAGGTTAGTGTAAAACCCAACAAACCTAGGTTAGTTTAAAAATGTAAAATAGTGATCTAGTACATAACACGCAATCATAGCTCTATCGAGTCCATAGTCTAAAAACGTGGTAGACCGCTTATTCATCTTATGTGCATTTACCATACATCGAATTACCTCAAAGCAATACAACTTTCAAAGTAACATGGTCAACAGTAGGAAATGAATATGTTTCTTTATGCCTTAATTTTAAATGACACTCACTATTATATTAATAAAATGCTATTTCCAATTTAAATTTAATCAAACTGCATTACAAATTGGTTGGAAAATAAATATGAAAACAAAGTACACTGAAACCCTGTGAGACATAAATAAAGAAATCAAAATACAATAAAACATTGTGATACATAAATAGAAAACAAAGTACGCTGAAACGGTGAGAGGCATCAACACGGGAAACTACACTCTTATGTCTTGAGACATTTGCAAATATACCAAAGTGGTTGAAGTTACACAGGGCTCCTTAGTGTTGGATTACCCGGTCCCATAACTCAGTGGAGAGTTAACGATGAGGGTAGAGATGGGTCAACTCGACTTACTAACTCGAGTTAACTCGAGTTGTGTTAGCTCGAGTTAACCTCGAGTTGGNACGCTTTCCCTCCTCAGGTACTTAAGGAGATTCTCCTCCAACATGGTTAAAAACATGTCAAACTGTGATGTCATTCATAGGTAATTTACGAACAAATCCTGGTCTCTCACATTCATTATAGCAAATTATACCAATCTCCATAATTACATCGTTCTGCATAAATAGGTCTCACCCACCATTGTTGTATGCTTTGTTTCTTCTTCTTTATTCTACACTATGCTAATAGCAGTAGAATTTTTTGTCTGTGCCTACCATTTTTATTACCACACAAACACAAATAATAAACAAACACTTTGCCCCAAAATCCCAAAATAGGATATTTAAATAGCTTTCGACTGTTTTCACAACAAAATAGTGTACAATATATTATGAATTCTATGCATTCCAACGAGAAAGTATAGCACATTACTGGCCATTTTAATATTTGCCAACAGCTACGATATGCTTGTCGGATGGGAACTGGAGTATAGTAAACGCTGAACACATTTTGGTGGCAGAGATTGTCGGAGCATGTTCGTCGTGGCATTGTAAATCCAGCATAATAGATCCAAATAAAATTTTACTTCCACCTCTACATATTAAATTAGGATTGATGAAACTATTTGTAAAAGCACTGCCTTAAGATGGAGAAACTTTTAAATATCTTTGCACCAAATTCCCCAATCTTTCAGATGCTAAACAAAAGGAAGGCATTTTTACAGGACCTGACATTACAAAATAAACAAAAGATAAACATTTTGAGAGTGTAACGACTGATTTTGAACATTCTGTAAGGCCTTTGTTCAAAGTGATTACCACATTTTTTAAGGAAATGTCAAGGATCTAAACTACAAAGCCATTGTCAGGGAAATGCTTAGTAGTTACAAAAATATTGGCTGTAATATAACTTTAAAGGTACATTTTTTGAATTCTCATCTTGAGCATTTACTGAATAATCTCGGAGACTACAGTGAAGAACAGGGAAACGCTTTCACCAAGACATTGAAGATGTAGAAAGAAGATACCAGGGTCGTTGGGACATCAGCATGATGGCTGACTACTGTTGGATGATACACAGACGACACAGACAAAACTTATAAGCAGAAAGCAACAAAACAAAATTTTAAATCAAAAACGAAAGATAACGATTTTTTTGAAAATCATGGTTTTGTTTCTATTATTGTTTGATTTTATATATATTTCATTATCTAATTAAGACAAAAACATACTTACATCATCTAAACTTCTTTATAATTCAAAATAAATATGTTGATAATAATAAACGTCCTGTTTTTTCTCACAAATGCATGTAATCCCCTTATGGGTATATGCTATGTGCTAAAATGTTAAAATATACTATTTTTTAACATACCCAAGTATATAATTAAAAATATTAACGTATTATTAAAAAAACTTTTAACAATTTCAATTTCGCAGACCTGTGAAATCACTTTACTAAAACCTTAGTTTGAAAAGTTGGGTTTTCAAAACTGAGGTTTCTGGTGACAATATAACTGTACTGTTCATCTCGAACTGTTGTGAACTCGCGAACGGTTCCGGCAAATGAACTGAACCACCTACAGTATCGGAACTGTTGAAAACACGTGAAATGTATTACCAAACCCACAGTGAGACAGAAATGTTAATAATTTTTTAATAAATAGTTTTATTGAAACACGAACATCACAATAGAAGTATTTTTTAAGTTCCAAATGTTTCACTCAGACTAACAGTAACAATAAAATATACAATACACAATTTTTTTTCCCCTCAAATAAAACATTTCTCTTGCAGAGTTTGTGTGGACATAATTCCACTGTGTTTTGTGGAAAACATTACGGAATTGAAATGTAAATACAAAATAATTACAGTGTAGGAAATGTCAAAGACAATAGTTAATCCTCAGTTTTCTACGATAATTTGAATTTTGACAAAATTATGAATACAAATAAAATTTCTTTTATGATATATTTTCTTACATACAATAAAGTAGTAGTTGTGGTTGCATCACAGCAAAAATACATTCATTTATCAGGGAAGTGATTATGTAATTTCTATATTTCCTTCCCTAATTACTAAAACCCCAATTACGTACAGAACATGTCACACGTAGTGTGTTATGAACTGAATGGTTACAAATAACAATTCTTTTTGATGAACTGGAACGTTCCGGAACGGTTCCTGAAAATCAAAACATGTTACCATCTCTAGTTTCGGAGAAATGGAGTGATAAGGTTAGAGGACTTGAGCGCACTTGTAATGTCATTTTCCTCACACCGGTGTGGCAGTGAACCCTTACTCCCAGTTACACCGGCTCCAGTAACATCCGCTATGAATGCTTGGCAACACTGGGAGTGTGCCTGCTCGCCTCTAATGGAGCTGGCATGCACTCTGCTGGCACGTTTCTCAACTAGAACCTCACCTTCACCGTACATATTCTGAGTAATTTAGTGACTGCATTGAAACTACTGCTGAAATACTAATTATTAAAGTGTACTATTGTAAAGAAAACTTTGTGTAACAAGCATATGTTGGTAATTATTAAGCTTAGGGGCTTTTCTGAAAAACCCAATAAAAATTCAAAATTATGATACATTTCTACTCTACTAATCACGTAGAACACGAATATACTAGGGGCGTAGCTTTAAAATAAGCACAACATATTTTAAAAAATTGAACAAAATGCAAAATGAGCAGTATAGCCAGTTTATGTTTCTGAAAGAAATGTCCTAGACCAACAAAAGTTGCATTAATGGGTTCAGCACAGCTTACCTTGTTCACATTGAAGAGGACGTAATGTTAAAATAAGTAGAACATATTTAAAAAACTTGTGAAATACGTCTATTAACATCAGAGGAATTATACCAGCCCCCTACCTAGGTGAGTCAATTTACCTTCTTTTGGTGTGCTTTAGGGTTCCTTTAAATCCCTACAATCCTACATTCGTAGTTTAGTGTAAAACCCAAACATCCTAGGTTAGTGTAAAACCCAAACATCCTAGGTTAGTGTAAAACCCAAACATCCTAGGTTAGTGTAAAATCCAAAAAGCCTAGGTTAGTGTAAAACCCAACAATACTAGGTTAGATAAAAAATGTAAAATAGTGATTCACCCATCGTGGGGTTAGGTTCTGTTAGGTTAGGTGGGCACATATTACGAAATTAGTCGGACGTTAATGCCCCTAGTATATTCGTGTTCTGCATCATTAGTAGAGTAGAAATATATCATAATTTTGAATTTTTATTGTGTTTTTCAGAAAAGCCCCTAAACTTAATAATTACCAATGCTTTTTATAGCCAATCAAATACACTAAACTTTTCTGATGTGTAGTCAACCGAATTTGACCACTAACATACAATAAGTAGCTCATTGCGGAATTCTGCCATAATCTGGCAACTCTGCTTGACGTCAGTGTGACAACTCAATGAGCTTTAGCCAATGGGACATTGGCCAAAGCTCACCGCATCAATCAGTTGTGAAAACCGCTATAAGCCCTCTTCACAATAGCGCGACACGTCACAATGTGACATCACAATGAACCAGCCAATCACAGCTCATAGCACTGGCGACGATCAATAGTTCACGACGAGAGCACTAGCGACAAGCCTGACTTGCCGCGGAAGCGACATCGCTAATGACGTTAGAGAGAAAAAAGCCAATTAGGAGCAAGAATGTGGAAAAGAAGAAAAGTAAATATTTTCATGTTCGCAAAATGGGAGAAAGAAATGAAAAGCCTGATAGTAAAGTATGTTTATTTATATATACAGTGTAACTAGTTTATAACGTACCCTTCTACAATGAATTCTCACCCATAGTGAAGTTCCAACCTCGGTCTCGTTAATCTTATTTTAGGTTATGCGTTAATTTGTTAGATACAGCATATCCATTGTAAATGTTGAGAAACATTTTCCCGTGTACTACGAAGAACTCACTTGAATACATTACACCTTTCAAAGCACATCTTTTCCACTGGTTACAAATTTTTAATCATAGAAAATATTTTCTGTATCTTACCATCATTATTTGTATGTAGGAAAGTATGCAAAACTGCAGAAATACATACGTTTGCCTTGTTTATGTTTTGTCAGGTTAGCCAATATGTCACGAAAAAATACTCTTTCATAAAGTGAGTGTACCTTGTGGGTTTTCTCAAATTGAAATAAAAATACCACAATAGAAAAAAACAGTTTAAAGTTTCATCTAATGTATACCAATTAAAGACGACTGCATAACTAGTGTGCTAAAAGCAAAAACGTGTTAGTGTGAAGGCAGTTAAAAGAAGAATGCCAGCAAATGGGGTGGGCAATGGAGCCCCCCACTCCCTATTTTACGCAGTGACGTACGAAAGTGTTGCACACTCCTCCGAAAAAACCCTATCCATGGACAAAAAGAAAGAAAGTTTGTAAAAGTATCAATCGGGAAAAGATAGAAAAGGGAGGGGTAATGGAAACACATGAGATAGCTTTGTTGCAGGGAAGGGAAGAGAGTAACTTGTGATGAGGCATGTGCGGGATGGGTGGCAAGAAGGGGTATTGAGAGAAATGGAGAAAGGAGGGATGACAAGACTGTTCCACTGTACTTTTATCATCCTCAAGTATCTCAAGACAGTTTACGACCACTGTTCCAACTCCTTTAAATTTTTTTAATTCAATTTTTAAAAAAGTGTGCTATACAGCGGTATCTACCGTAACTGCCGCTGCTCATTATTTTAAAGACTGATGATAAAAGTGTATTTTCTGTTGCAAATGTGCTAAGATACGTATTTTTAAAAAGAACAACGATCATGGAAATAAACCCAAAGCGTTCTGAAATAAAGATAAACTGGGCATAATTGAAAAGGTTGACCAATTCCTCTATGCCGCACGTATTAATTGCCGAGGAATTTGAACTTGCAACATCCATTTGAGCACAATATGGCAATTATCTAGTTTAGGGGCTTTTCTGAAAAAACACAATAAAAATTTAAAATTATGATATATTTCTACTCTACTAATGATGCAGAACACGAATATACTAGGGGCATTAACGTCCGACTAATTTCGTAATATGTGCCCACCTAACCTAACAAAACCTAACCCCACGATGGGCGAATCACTATTTTACATTTTTAAACTAACCTAGGATTGTTGGGTTTTACACTAACCTATGATGTTAGGGTTTTAAACTAACCTAGGATAGTAGGGTTTTACACTAACCTAGGATGTTTGGGTTTTATACTAACCTAGGATGTTTGGGTTTTACACTAACCTAGGATGTTTGGGTTTTACACTAAAATACGAATGTAGGATTGCAGGGATTTAAAGGAACCGTAAAACACACCAAAAGAATGTAAATTGACTCACCTAGGTAGGGGGCTGGTATAATTCCTCTGACGTTAATAGACACAAACAAACATATTTCGCAAGTTTTTTTTAATATGTTCTACTTATTTTAACACTACGGCCGCTTCAATATCAACTAGGTAAGCTATGCTGAATTCATTAAAACAACTTTTGTTGGCATAAAACGTTTCGTTCATAAACGTAAACAAACTGTCAGAAACAGTCATCTCACAAACTTGTTCAATTTTTTAAAATATGTTGCACTTATTTTAAAGCGATGCCCCTAGTATATTCGTGTTCTGCATCATTAGTAGAGTAGAAATATATCATAATTTTAAATTTTTATTGTGTTTTTCAGAAAAGCCCCTAAACTAGATAGTTACTAGGTAATTATTAAGTTTAGAGGCTTTTCTGTAAAAAAAAAAAAAAATCACGGAAAATGGAATATTTCCACTCTACTAATGATGCAGAACATGAATATACGAGGGGCATTAACGTAAGACTAATTTCTTAATATGTGCCCACCTAAACTAACAGAACCTAACCCCACTAAGGTTAGTCACTATTTTCCCTTATAAACTAACCTAGGGTTTTTGGGTTTTAAACTAACCTAAGATTTTTGGGTTTTACACTAACGTAGGATTGTAGGGTTTTAAATTAACCTATGAGGTAATTATTACAATTAGGGACTTCGCTGAAAAACACAAAAAAAAAATCCAAAATTTTGATAAATTTCTACTCTACCCAAAAATCGTAGGTTAGTGTAAAACCCTACATCCCTAGGTTAGTTTTAAAATGTAAAATAGAGATTCACCCATCGTGGGGTTAGGTTAGCTGAGCACACATTACGAAATTAGTCATACGTTAATGCCCCTGGTATATTCGTGTTCTATGTGATTAGTAGAGTAGAAATAGATCATAATTTTGAATTCCATAAACTTAATAATTACCATTATGGTAAATAATGATGTGAAAATCGGACTTTAAAATTAACAAACAATGGCTTCTACTACCGAAGCTCAGAGCGGGGGTAGTCCGTGCCCCGTGAGGGGCCCTTTACCTCCCAATGGGGTTTCATATGGCCTACAGGGAGATTAGGAAGAATCAAGATTAGCCCCCCTCCCAACTCCATGCACCAACCTAATCTGTAGTTACGGAGGTTACCCTCGCAGCTAACATTTAATGGGACTACTGAGTTTCCCCAGCAGGCCCAGGTGTCCCATATTACCATCCCCCTGCCTGCACAGGTTAAAGAGGGGGGAGGCAGCACTGCCTAGTTAGTGACTCTACTTTAGTGTTGTTGTTAAATAAAAAAGGGAATTTTGAATATTGCAGGTTTTTGAAATATTAAAACCGATTTTAATTACCAGAGGTTGTTAGTAAAATTGTCTTAGATCGTAACGGTGTGACCTGAGGAAAGTTTTGGAATTGAAATAAGCTATTTCATAATCGACAATTTTGTTATATATATATATATATATATATATTTTTTTTTTGTTATAAAAAATTGGAAATTTGTATATTACAGGTTTTAAAGTAATAAAACGGATTTTAAATGTCAGAACCCATTAATGCTACTTTTGTTGGTCTACGACGTTTCGTTCAGAAAAGCCCATAAATTGGATAATTACCAAAGCCCCTAAACTACATAATTACCGCGAAATGGTTTGCGATTACTATTCTATGTAGGCTATGGTCGCAAAACGTCCAACAACTCTGCAAACTGCCAGACTTTAAGCCCTGTGTAACAAAAACAACTGGTCGTGACTTGAGGTCCGAATATATGATAACAGAGTTGTACAATCCCCTTCCTGTTCACTTCTTGAATTCACTGGGTGCACCCAGTATCTGCGATTTCGTCGGTTTGGCTTGTGGTTAACTAGTACACACATGCAGTCCTGCACATGATAAAACCTAGCATTGAAAAGTCTTCAGTTACACTATCAATGATTTCAAATCAACCGACACGATCATACAATTATTAATGTTCCATCCATTGTCACGTCAAACAACAAAAAAACATGGCAAACGCTGCGCCATCGAAAGAACTACGCTTCACTAGCAAAGCACCGCATTTCATTGTACCAGCACGCGGCCACCATCAGCTCGTATCGGGGCATTTAAATACCAAGAAAAAGTTCCTTTTATATAATTAACAACAATTTTTTCTATCTCGTAGGCTGAAAATCGTAACTTTACCGTGTAAAAAGCTCAACTTACCCCTGTTTCGTGCGTGTAACATTATCTGAACGTAAATATGGTTGTAATACACATATAATTTTTAATTGTACTTTTCAAACACATAGAAATTCCAAACATGTCCCGCACACGATTGAAAACACAAAGGAAGGACGACGCAGACGGAAGTGTCCACAGAACACGCATTAGTTAGAGCATTCTATCAGCGAATGTAAAATAAATAATATACATTTTTTTATCTAGTACATAACACGCTATCATAGCTCTATCGAGTCCATAGTCTAAAAACGTGGTAGACCGCTTATTCATCTTATGTGCATTTACCATACATCGAATTACCTCAAAGCAATACAACTTTCAAAGTAACATGGTCAACAGTAGGAAATGAATATGTTTCTTTATGCCTTAATTTTAAATGACACTCACTATTATATTAATAAAATGCTATTTCCAATTAAAATTTAATCAAACTGCATTACAAATTGGTTGGAAAATAAATATGAAAACAAAGTACACTGAAACCCTGTGAGACATAAATAAAGAAATCAAAATACAATAAAACATTGTGATACATAAATAGAAAACAAAGTACGCTGAAACGGTGAGAGGCGTCAACACGGGAAACTACACTCTTATGTCTTGAGACATTTGCAAATATACCAAAGTGGTTGAAGTTACACAGGGCTCGTTAGTGTTGGATTACCCGGTCCCATAACTCAGTGGAGAGTTAACGATGAGGGTCGTTCGGTCGAAGACCCGTGGTGGGGGGCCTTGGTTATCTCCATCAGTTTGTTGATGACTTGTCAATACCTACTTTTGCACTTTTTATATCTGATGATGAGACTGTAGACCATCTTGTATTCCTGAATATGCTAAAGAAATTTGGGTGATGCCACAAAGGATGTAGTACCCTACAATGAATTGACACTAATTTAACTTGGAAAAGTGGTTTTTTCACTGCTCTTGCTACAGATGAATAATGCGTGAATAATGCATGAAAATTGCTCCAGCACTCAGGGCCCTCCCAGAGACATTAGCATGGTGAAATACATGTGGTCTTACATTGATACGCATTTGCGAAACTCTCCAGTGAGGGGGCGGTTGGCTCTCCCCTAAGTACAGTAAAGGTAGTATAAATGTTCTGGTTGACTAATATAAAAATAAAGTAGTGAAATGATTTCATCCTAAATGATGGTATCGAGGGGGCTCGCCGAGCAGGCGACCAACACTGCCGGTCTTGTCCGAGTGCTGAGACGAACTGGGAGAGTGGCCTCGGTTTTCATCACGAGTGGTGAGAGCCGAAGTCAAACAGCAAATGATTAAACATAACATGAGCACTCTGTGATATAATTATGATAGTGAAAAATGTATGAATTACATTTAACGTATTGGTGAAACCCCCATTTATTAACAAATGTATTTTATGCTTGAAGTTGTTAAGTTGACGGGGCATGTCACCACACGAAATTATGTGTTACAATGATGGAGGCAATCTCCCTTCTAGGCAATTTCCCTTCTAGAAAAAAATTACTCTTATACAAATTAAAATTATTACAGTAATATGTTTTCTTCTGAAAAGTGTTTCCATTACACTTCCGATGATGTGTTTGAATTTCACTGAATACAGTGTTGCCAGGTGGCTGTCTCCTGAAAGGATACACGAGTCCACCTGGGCAAAGGGGAGGGAATGCCATGCTTGATTGCTATTATTTCAATAAAATACACCCCTGGCTGTAGCTGTGAATGCGGTGACTGTGTTTAATATGTTTGTAAAAATGCTGTACACAACACGATGATGCTTTGGGGCACTTATCACTTCAGCTCTGGCCTGCAAGCCAATTCACGTCACCCGGATGTGAGTTGCGTCGTATTTAGCTGCGCGAGCTGCAAGGACACAACAACAAATTTCCAGTGTCCCCAACGGCTGTGGCTTTGGGGTAAACACCGTTTCGGATCACCTACCCATCTATTAAAAGAGTTACCTCATGTAATAAATTAGTAGGGTGGTCTCTTGAGTTGTGTAATCCTTGTCGGCAAGAAGGTGCAAGTTCTGTTCTTGTCGACCAGCACTACGCACACTTGGCCTGATGTAGTTGGTGCGGCCCAGTGTAGCAGGTGTAGTTGTTGTGACTACGGCGGTCAAAGTGGGCACAAGGATGTCGNGATGTAGTTGGTGCGGCCCAGTGTAGCAGGTGTAGTTGTTGTGACTACGGCGGTCAAAGTGGGCACAAGGATGTCGAGGGCGCGTGGTTCACTTCTATACATTGCCCAAGTTCAACACACTTGTACTTACAAGTTTTCTCTGCAGATCCTGTAGAGTTGCCCCACAAGTTGTGAAAGCCATATTATGTGATAGGGGTTCCAGGGTTGATGACGATTTCCACCTTACCTTGCTTACCATATTTAGAGGGGAACTGATGAATTTTCCCCGTGCCATAACTCAGTGAGCATGAATTAGTGAGGGTCGATGGTCCATGGGTCCCTGGAGTTCTCTGTCAGCCTGTGGTACTTGTAGATGGNGTGAGCATGAATTAGTGAGGGTCGATGGTCCATGGGTCCCTGGAGTTCTCTGTCAGCCTGTGGTACTTGTAGATGGAGATGTTACCAGTAATACAGTATGTCTACTGGTTTTCTCTATTATGTCGGTGAGGCTGTCAGCCACCTCACGCACTNAGATGTTACCAGTAATACAGTATGTCTACTGGTTTTCTCTATTATGTCGGTGAGGCTGTCAGCCACCTCACGCACTTTTACTTGCACTTTGGTTTCTTTTGTTGCAAGTGGGTGCAACACCCTAAATAACCAGAGGGGGTTAACACAATAAAATGCTTACTTGATGTTTACTTGTGATTCATGGTACATGCATCCTTGCACAATCATATACTAAACTTATGTGGACCCAGCACTTGGTCTGCCGGTGACCAATACTGATTAATACTGCAAATGCCATGAACGGTAAAGTGGAATACGCATGATGCGTTGAGCCCTAGATATTGTCACGGGGACAGACGGTCGACCCCTCGGCACAAAAGAAAAAATATGTTCTGGTCTTAAGACATTAATATTGAAGGTGGAATGGTGGCAGCAAAGTTTAAGGTGCCGACAGGGTGCGCGAGGAGCGAAACTCTCGTGCTGCCGGCCAGCCCGAGTGCAGAAATAAGACTGAGCAACATGGCCAGCTTCTGCTAAAGGTGGCCGATACCGAAATCAAAAATGGAATGAAAAATACATTTAACCCTCTTACATCTAAGCAAAGGTGGCATCTAGCGATATTACATGGCAAACATATACAACGGTGACATATCTGTATTAAATTAAGTGTTAATTAAGTTTATGAATGTGATATTATGGGGTATGTCAAAACACTACATAAATGTAATAAGACATTTCATGACAGGGTAGGGAGTCTGCTGTAATTGGAAAGACAGCTACACATATGCTTAATTGAATAAAAGAAATAATTAAAATTGATAAAGTAAATGTTTTAAAAAATGCCATACAACTTCTGGTAGGGTTTGCCGATGGGCAAATCCAAGTGTTCCAACCTGGGAGAGTGTGACGAGTCCATCCTTCTAAAGGGGTGTGGGTATCCATGCTTGTTTTGTAATTTAATAAAATAATTACACTAAATTGACAGGTTATGTGGTTTTAACCATTTGAAATGACTTCGTGATTTCTTTCCCACTGTTTAATGGCACTCAGGGTCACTGGGTGAAACGCGAGCATCGTGGCGCGAGTTACCTAGACGTTCCCTGCAATGGATGGTGTGCCTACTGGCTATAGCGTACGGGGGTAAACCATGTTGGACCGCTTGTTTTTTACCCCTAAGATTTACTTCTTGAGGTAAATAAAGTAGGATGAACACTTGAGTCACGTAGTACATTACNCTTGTTTTTTACCCCTAAGATTTACTTCTTGAGGTAAATAAAGTAGGATGAACACTTGAGTCACGTAGTACATTACGACGAGGCAGTTGCATTCTGCTTTCGCCGGCACATTGTGTCGTGCTCATCGCTCGGTGTTCGCCTCGGTCCGGTTTTGGGTAGGTGGTGTTAAGTCAATGTGGAGGTGCAAGTGGTTATGATAGCTCATGTGGAAGCCTGGTTCATGTCATTCTGTTGTGTTTTGATGTAGTCCGAGTAATTGCTATTGATTTCTGTTGTTTCTGTTGGTTTTTTTTTTTTTTTTCATTTCATGCAGGTTTGGTTTCTGATGTAATTTTATTGATCTACAATGGTTATTTGAAGATTATGTTGTTTTTTATTGGTTTCTGAGGAATTCCATTATATTAAAATAAATTGTAGTCTCGATGGTTTCCATTGCTTTCTGTTGTGTTCTTTTGGGTTTTAATGTACTTGTACTGTTTATTTGTGCGTTAGTAAACTACCAAACATAGACAACAGAAACCGATAGAAATATCAGTGGTTTCTGTGGTGTAGAATTACCATTCTAATGTATTTTTGGTGGTTTCTATTGTTTTACAATGGTAACCCAATAGCTTTTATTGGAATCCAGTGGTTTCTGTTGTATACAGTGGACAGAGAACATAACGGTGGTTTCTATTGGGACTGTGTTCTAAAACACTGGAACAATTGGGTTTTTTTTATATTAGGGTAAAATAACTTTTTATGGATAAGGTTGTTTTCTGTTGTAAATTAATCTGTTGGTTTGTGTTGTATACTAGTAGTTTCTAATGACTTTTGTCTGTTTTTTTAATTATGTTTTGTTGGTTTTTTGATGAATCGTAGCTTATTTTCTACTCTTGTGTTCTAGTTGTTACCATTGATTTTTGTTGNTGTTTTGTTGGTTTTTTGATGAATCGTAGCTTATTTTCTACTCTTGTGTTCTAGTTGTTACCATTGATTTTTGTTGATTTGTGTTGTGCTGTAGTCTATTGTTTTCAGTGAGATTCAAGTAGTTTATATTAGTTTCTGTTGTGTTCCATTGGTTTCTATTGTTCTGTAGTCTGTTGGTTTTTGTTGTGTTCTAGTGGCACCCACTGGTTTCTGTTCCGTTATAGTCAGTTGGGTTGTGTTGTATTCTAGTGGTTTTCATTGCTTTCTGTTTTATTTTGTTGATTTCTATTGTGCTGTATCTAGTTGGTTTCTGTTATATTCTAGTCTTTTTTATTGGTTCCTTATGTATTTTGTTGGTTTATGATGTGTCTAATTGGCTTATGTTGTGCTGTAGTGGCATTTATTGTTTGCCATAAGGTTATATTTGTTTATGTTGTGTTCTGTTCGTTTCTGTTATGATCTGATGGTTGTCATTTTCAGATTAATAATAAGAGTATATTTTTACATTGGTCTGTAGAGGGCATAAGTACTGAATTTGGTCAATCACATGAAAATAAAGAAAAATATTCCGATTTGCGCTCATCACAGCCTTGCTGATTGGATGAGAAATGTGGCATAGCAGACCACATTAATTTGTGAAGCTGCTAGGGTACACAACATACCTCATCAGGCTGAGCAACAAAACGTGGGCCGCGGTCCCCCGCGATGACCTTCGATTGGCACAGTGGGGACGGCAGGTGACACAACTCCTGACCAGCAGGACGTCGTGCACCAGGAAACCAGCACAACAGTCGCCACCAGAGACGAAGACATGATACGAAGTCCCAGCAATGAGGGGGAAATTCTCTGGTGCCTCTTCTCTATCACGATGACTGGCATATCGGCATCCAAAAGGGACATGGAGGAAGAAGTGCCCGAAGGAGGNGGTGCCTCTTCTCTATCACGATGACTGGCATATCGGCATCCAAAAGGGACATGGAGGAAGAAGTGCCCGAAGGAGGTTCATTGCCACCAAGAACAACCACCAACACCACACACATCACTGTAGCCATGGAAGAATCACTCTGCAGCATCATNTGGTGCCTCTTCTCTATCACGATGACTGGCATATCGGCATCCAAAAGGGACATGGAGGAAGAAGTGCCCGAAGGAGGATCATTGCCACCAAGAACAACCACCAACACCACACGCATCACTGTAGCCATGGAAGAATCACTCTGCAGCATCACGGTGGCCATTGTCACACTGATGGTCACTAGGGATGCTGCAGATGGCAGGTCACCAGACACCTGAGGGACAGAGCTTCCTATAGGACAGCTCTCTCGACAGCTCTGCTGCAGCACCCTCAGCAGGACCGCCAGCGGGGGACCACACACCAGAGGACGTCGGCCAAAGCGATGGAGGGAGGGTAGCGGGGTTTCACAGCTCTTCACAAGGGACCTCTCCTTCCTCCTCACCAACACTCGCATCATGCCGATGTTCACACCACAGCAAGTAACAGTAGCAAAATCGAGTCAGAGGAGGATGGGTCCACCTCCCCTCTCCATTGCTTCAAGCGACCATGCCACCTGACCCACCCAGCATGCATCACATGTCATGGGGGGCCCAGCTTCATATACATGCCACAGGACGTAAGCCTAGCTGGGGTCAGCAGCCTGACCCCCAGCGGCAACCAGAGTCAGCTCTCAGAGGCGCGGGCCTTATACACTAAGTCAATGCCGTGAGCTGAAGCCACCCACCGCCTGCTGCGTCTGACAGCATATGGGACTCATGGGGAACTGCACAGTCAATTGGTCACCAGAGGAGGGGACGTTTGAAGTGAATCACGCATCTACGAGAACCTTGTGCCCACTATGACCGCCACAGTCACATCAAATGCACCAGCTGCACTGCAATGCACGAACAACATCAGGCCAAGAGTGCATAGTGCAGTTAGAAAAGAACAGAACTTGCACCTTCTTGCCAACAGGTACTACGTGACTCAAGAGGTCGTCAAACTTTGTTTATTACAAGAGGAAACACTTTTTATAAATTAGTAGGCGATCCGAAATGGTGTTTACCCCAAGCCACAGCCCTTGGACGCACGGACAATTGGTTGTTACGTTATAGCAGCTCGCGCCACGACATACGATGTAAAGTACCATCAAGTGGCATTAAATGGCCTGTAAGCCGAAGCTGAAGTGCTAAGTCCCCCAAAGTGCGACCGAAAGTGTGCAGCATTTTTCTATACCTATCACACAACTTCATCTCATTCAAAGATACATTCAGGGGTGGTTTTATTGTATTAAGAGCCATGGAGCATGGCAACCCACACCTCTTTGCCCAGGTGAACTCGTCCATACTTTCAGGAGACAGCCACCTGGCAACACTGTAGCCAGTGAAATACAAACACATCACAGTAAATGTAATACAGACACTTTTCACAAGAAATCGTATTCAATGTCTATTTATAAAAGGGGAATTATACTTTTATAAATGGGGATTGCCTATAAATTCCTCCATCATAGTAACATTTCATTTTTTATGGTGACACTCCCCGTCAACTTCACAATATCAATAGTAACACACTCTCAATAACAGAAATTTGTTAATAAACGGGGGTGTCACCAATGTGTTTCATTTAATTTATATAATATTTCACCATTACAATCATACCAGTGCTCATGTTATATTTCATCATTCGCCGTTTGACTTTGTTTCTCATCACTCATTACAGAAACCGAGACCACTCTGCCAGTTCTTCTCAGCACTCGAGCCAGACCAGTGGTGTTGGTCGCCNATCACTCATTACAGAAACCGAGACCACTCTGCCAGTTCTTCTCAGCACTCGAGCCAGACCAGTGGTGTTGGTCGCCCGCTGTAATCATTTCACTACAATTGTAGTATTAATTAATCAACCAGATCATTTATTATCTCTTAACTGTACAGAGGGGAGAGCCACCTTCCTCTCAAAGGAGAGCTTAACGCAATCNAACCAGATCATTTATTATCTCTTAACTGTACAGAGGGGAGAGCCACCTTCCTCTCAAAGGAGAGCTTAACGCAATCGCGTATCAACATAAGAAAACGATTATTTCATGTTAAGGTCACCGACAGGCCATAAGTGCTGGGTCAATTTTCATTCATTATTCACCTGTAATCAAGAACAGTTCATAAAAAGCTTTACAACGTTAAACGAGTGTATGTTATTGTAGGTTACTACCTCTTTGTAGAGTCACCCACATTTCTTTAGCTTATTTCATGAGTACGAGACGGTCTACAGTCTCGTCATAAGGTTAAAAAATGCAACAGTAGTACTGACAACATCATCAACAAACTGATGGAAACAACCAGAGCACCCTGGGCCATCGACCAGACGACCCTCATCTTTAACTCTCCACTGGGTTATGGCTCTGCGCAATTCAACACTCAACCAGTGCTGGGTAACCTCGANCGACCCTCATCTTTAACTCTCCACTGGGTTATGGCTCTGCGCAATTCAACACTCAACCAGTGCTGGGTAACCTCGACCACGTCAAAGTTTTTACCAACTACATATGAGGAAAGACAGGTAAATTGACTCTATTGTTTGCACTCTGGAAAGAAGAGTGGTGCAGACTTTCTTGAATTTCATGGAGTCATTTTCAAATGTATTTAGTATTTAAATCCTTTAGCATTTGTAGTGATTCTTTATATGATTTTTATCTCACGATTTACATGATATTCACAGCTGTTCTCTCTGTTGCATTTAATAATACATACTGTGAAGACAAAAACGCCGATGCAGATATGCTTCAACATGAATCAAGAATGAAACATTTATTTGACTGATGAGCTACACAGCTATGAGTCATGTAATTTAATACATATTAGTAATTGCAATTGTTTTATCACTTTTTTTTAACCTAACCTACCATATTCCTAAGTATTAAAGATACATCTTAGGTAAGGGTGGGAGCCTATTGTGTCTCAGCGCTATGCCCTATACGCCTAAAAGGAAGGGAATCCATGCAAAGGAGGCATGCACCGCAGCCAAGAGGGAATATGCACGCATGGCCCCCATTTAGGGTTATGACTACTTCCCTGAGTGTACCTAAATCTGAGGCTACAGCTAAGAAGAGTGAGTGGAAAAACCAGCATAAGCACCATAAAACCCCTCCAGACAGTAAATAAGTTAAACATTTTTGCATCCATTACTGAAATTGTACGGGAAACAGAGGGTCTTGATACAAGTCTTTAATATGATTTAGGAAGTGCTAGAAGAGAGGAGGTGGGACTCGTGGGCGCAGGGGCCCTTGAGGTTTTACTGTTGCCAATATTACTGCGATGGCGAGCCAGCACAACAATATTTACAGTATAAAATTGAATGCAGGGCCCCCTGCTTCTCGTAGAGTGCGTCGGATAACTTGGCAGCTCAGTCATGACACCTATTCCATCTTCTCTCTTCCGCNCCCCCTGCTTCTCGTAGAGTGCGTCGGATAACTTGGCAGCTCAGTCATGACACCTATTCCATCTTCTCTCTTCCGCTCTGACAGCACGATCTTCATCTAAAGGATGAATGCTGGGGCTATTGCCTGGGGAGCCACCCCCCTCCCCTTCTGCCAATAAAGTCGGTCGGTCTTGGGTGAACACTAAAAAGTGCTCGGCAGGACATCCGGGACCTACCAGTGAGGGTGGCAAGCCGCTGGCCCAGGATGAAGGCTGGTGTCAGTGATGCTTCCAAGGTACGATACAATCCAGTTTCATTCTACATGTATCTGCAATCAGTAGCCCGCAGAATGCAGAAGTGAGGTTCGTTATGTTTTACATATTTCAGCACCTCGAGAACTCCCCACTGTGGTAATTGGGCTGCTTCATGCTCGATGCAATACACTATCTCGTACGGAGATATCCAGGTTCCTGTCGCCCACAACAATGCTTCCGCACCAGTCAGTTGATCCACTGGTTTGTATTGGAATATTCCCAGCCACACCAGAGCCTGAAGTTACCATATCCACCACCTGGGGACGCGACGAGTTGCGGAATAGTCACCGCACCCAAGCTGCCACAGTTCAGCTGCACTCGCAGAAGCCCCTAGCCTTCGCTGGTCTCAACTGGTGGGCAGATCCCGGCGAGAGAGCAGCCACGAGCACGATGTTCATCCCACGACCGCTCGACTCGTTAACTGATTTATTACAATGGGAAAACAAATATATAAAATAAATACACATTACAATTGTGTTAAATCTAAATAAATTCTTGGATAACAAATGTTTTAACCTTTTTTTTTTTAGTTTGATTGAGATATCACTTTAGATTTATTCGTAACTTGATAAGAATTTTTTAACGTTTGTGAGTAGTGTATATGGGGCTTGTGGTGCAGGCATTTGTTATATTAATTAACTTAGAAATAACATTCGTTTGCATAGAGACCTTACTCGCTCGACTGCCATCTAGTTTTGCCTATTCTTTCGATAGTATCGACACACCTGTTAGAGTGCCGATCGTCTCACACATGAGTGTTTATCTTTATTTACAAATTTAAGGATGTAATTTGCCACACACGAAAAGGTATATAAATACAACTTTTTAAAAAACTTTGAATTCTTACGATTTAAATAAGTTTTAGTGAAATCAAACTTACAGTGTACAGTAGGGCCGCCCTCCTCCACTTGCTTCGTCAAATCGCACTTTCAACAGTTAATAGGTTGTCAATACAAAAATATATTATTTATCTTCAAAAAAATTTTTTGTTTACCTGTGCATTACTTTTTACTGATAAAAAAGGTGGTATTCAGCTTTGCATTTTATCAAATTGAATTTTAAAAATAATAAAACATCCTAGGATGCATGAACATGCCTGTCAGACAGATACACCTGTCATNGCCAATACAAAAATATATTATTTATCTTCAAAACATTTTTTTGTTTATGTCACCTGTGCATTACTTTTTACTGATTTATATAAAAAAAAAAAAAAAGGTGGTATTCAGCTTTGCATTGTATCAAATTGAATTTTAAAAATAATAAAACATCCTAGGATGCATGAACATGCCTGTCAGACAGATACACCTGTCATAGCAGCCATACATCATGATGTCACCGCTGGGTAAAGATGGAGGGGGTTGGGGTAGTCTTGTCGTCCCCGAGCCAAGTGCGCACGAAGTGACATTAAACACATCTGCGAGATCTACAGCCCGTGTGAATAAACCTGGAAGAACGCTGTTATAGCTGACCGTATTCAAGGAAAGGGCCACATCAAGTCGTTTTCACACCTACATGGAGTTGGACGACAATTAAGTCTGCACATAAAATTGTCAACATTTCCACAGGTCNATCTGACCGTATTCAAGGAAAGGGCCACACCAAGTCGTTTTCACACCTACATGGAGTTGGACGACAATTAAGTCTGCACATAAAATTGTCAACATTTCCACAGGTCTGCCCCTACATGACTTCAGGTAATTGTAGTCTGCACATGTGCATGCGTACATACTTCCAAGTCGTTTTCTAGTATCTGCACTTGCATGGTGTCATGTATCTGGAGTCTGCACACATGAATGGACACATACTTCCAAGTCGTTTTCCCACCTCTATGGTGTTGGGTAACCATGATGTCTGCACATAGCAATGTTAGCATTTTGAAAGGTCTGCACANAGTATCTGCACTTGCATGGTGTCATGTATCTGGAGTCTGCACACATGAATGGACACATACTTCCAAGTCGTTTTCCCACCTCTGTGGTGTTGGGTAACCATGATGTCTGCACATAGCAATGTTAGCATTTTGAAAGGTCTGCACCTGCATGGGATCAGGTAACTTCACACTTGCATGTGTATGTGATTCCAAGTCATTTTCACACCTACGTGGTGTTGTATAACAATGAAGTCTGCTCATGTGCACATATCAGTGTTAGAATTTTTACTCATCTGCACCTACACCTCCATCCNGTAACTTCACACTTGCATGTGTATGTGATTCCAAGTCATTTTCACACCTACGTGGTGGTGTATAACAATGAAGTCTGCTCATGTGCACATATCAGTGTTAGAATTTTTACTCATCTGCACCTACACCTCCATCNTTGTATAACAATGAAGTCTGCTCATGTGCACATATCAGTGTTAGAATTTTTACTCATCTGCACCTACACCTCCATCCATCCCCCTAACAGTGGCTGATCTAGCAACCTTTGGGGAGAGGGGGCTATATTTGGGTGGGTGGAGATGAATAGTTTTATCTTGCACAACCAATTTTTACAGTGGGTTTACTGTTCGTAGTTCTCTTTACTTTAATGAATTGTTCTAACCACTCTCATTTAAATCTTCTTTGCTGTTTTCGTTCGGTTTGATTTGGAAAGTTGAACCCAGTTGTTATTTCCAGGGTTCTTTCAAGAACTTTGGCTGTTCGCTTACATGCATTGAATTCCCAACAACTAATCCTATATCAAAGGGTTCACATATATCTGTGTCAAAATCTGCCTGTAAACAAAGAATTCAACACTACAGTTAATATCATATGGATGGTTGATTTCCATATTAATTGTTATTTGTGGGGAAAAAAATTACCACTAAAGTTGATAATATGTGATTCAATAAGAGACGATTTTCCAGTATCTGACTACTGGAAAATTTCGATCATCAGAGCTGAGAATCGAACACACGACTACCATTTTATGAGCTCTGTTACTAAGGTTAATTCTACTCAGGTTAGGACCGAAAAGAAATTTCTTATGGGAGAGTTTGGCATAGGGGAAATTTCCGCAGCTAGATGTGCAGAGTGCCAAAAGGTAATTTTTGATTAAAATTTTAAGGTACATGAATATTAAAAGGGAAAGGTACAAAGTTATTTCATATTAGATTTATAATTATTACAATTATTTGGTTTTTAGCATAGAAAATCGAGAAAATCCAATGCACATGGGACACAAAGGCTTACCAAGTGGCTTAAATTTTTGGTTACCAAACATTCAACATTCATCTTCCCAACCTGTAATAGATAAACTTTGGTGTTCCAAACCAATTTTTTTAAATTAATTTTTATTGTCTTTTAAATTCTAACTAATAGTGAATGCAGTCGTGACCTATTCTTGAGTATGGTGATAATGAGTGACTCATACAGACATAATGCTTTTAACATTCATGCATTGCCTGTTATTCGAACACAGAACCCCTCATACTTTACACCAGCATGCGACTGAGTGCACTACAGAGGTCGATGCCACTACACCACAGTGGCGGACATAATAAAGATTGGAACATAGAAATGTTCAAGTTTTATATACCATCNGGTCGATGCCACTACACCACAGTGGCGGACATAATAAAGATTGGAACATAGAAATGTTCAAGTTTTATATACCATCTACTTTAACATTTTGGAAACACAGAAATTTAATTTGTTATACCTACTATAGGGGAAAAAATAAACTTTTATAACAGCAAACATACATTTCTTAAACATTCATTTTGGTTAAAAGCAAGATTTATTTACTGTAAACCAAACTGCCTCGAAGAAAATTTTTACTTTGCTATAAAGAATACACGTTTACTGTGTAACAATATTTAGCGATTTTTTTTTTTGTTACGTGTAGAAAGTGTTGTACTCTGAACATACATTTGTATGTAGTGTTGCCCTTCCGACCAGGAGGTACTTACGAGCTAGTTTGCAAGATGATTGGCATTGTGACTTGTATGCTGGTGAATGAGGTAAGTGTTTAGAACGTTTATTCCGTTTGGGGGCGAAGTTCAAAGTGTGATTAGGGGTAATGGGGAGTGGCATTATGGATGGCCAAGTGCTACGTCAGCCTAAGTCGGAGCCGTATAACACCATGGGTCATCTTCCTCCGGGTCGACGAGGGCGGCATCTGTTTTAAGGTGCTGAGTAGCGAGCAACGGGCGGCGAGGAAACGAGGTGGGCGGAATGGGGTTGGCGAGTTGACGAATGAGAGGATTGTCGAGGTGGCGAGAGCAGGAATGAGTGAAGTTGTATGTGAGGTTAGCGAGGGTGATGTAAAAATGAAGGAGGTGGGCGGTGGTGAGCATGAAATGGCGGGTGATTGGGAGCGGTAGACGGAGAATGAGACGAAGTGAGCGGAAGAAAATGTGAGTGGGTGGATGGAGTGCGTGAGTGGTGACGTGAGTCCAGGCTGGGCAGGCGTAAGTGAGAATGGGGAGAATGAANGTGTAGAAAGTGTTGTACTCTGAACATACATTTGTATGTAGTGTTGCCCTTCCGACCAGGAGGTACTTACGAGCTAGTTTGCAAGATGATTGGCATTGTGACTTGTATGCTGGTGAATGAGGTAAGTGTTTAGAACGTTTATTCCGTTTGGGGGCGAAGTTCAAAGTGTGATTAGGGGTAATGGGGAGTGGCATTATGGATGGCCAAGTGCTACGTCAGCCTAAGTCGGAGCCGTATAACACCATGGGTCATCTTCCTCCGGGTCGACGAGGGCGGCATCTCTTCTAAGGTGCTGAGTAGCGAGCAACGGGCGGCGAGGAAACGAGGTGGGCGGAATGGGGTTGGCGAGTTGACGAATGAGAGGATTGTCGAGGTGGCGAGAGCAGGNCGGCGAGGAAACGAGGTGGGCGGAATGGGGTTGGCGAGTTGACGAATGAGAGGATTGTCGAGGTGGCGAGAGCAGGGATGAGTGAAGTTGTATGTGAGGTTAGCGAGGGTGATGTAAAAATGAAGGAGGTGGGCGGTGGTGAGCATGAAATGGCGGGTGATTGGGAGCGGTAGACGGAGAATGAGACGAAGTGAGCGGAAGAAAATGTANAAAAATGAAGGAGGTGGGCGGTGGTGAGCATGAAATGGCGGGTGATTGGGAGCGGTAGACGGAGAATGAGACGAAGTGAGCGGAAGAAAATGTGAGTGGGTGGATGGAGTGCGTGAGTGGTGACGTGAGTCCAGGCTGGGCAGGCGTAAGTGAGAATGGGGAGAATGAATGTACGGAAAACCTGGACACGAACCTCGGGGGGAGTTCCCGAGGATGGGCGAAGAACTGGGACGAGGTAAATCATGGTGGTGCGTGCTTTTGTGGTGACAGAATCGAGATGTGGGATGAAGTTGAAGTGAGAGTCGAATATGACACTCAGGTACCTAAGGGTAGGTGACCAGGGGATGGGGTTGTTGGCGATTCTGGGTGGAAGGTTCCCAGGTGTGCGATGTCGTGAAAAGAGAATGGAGGTGGACTTGGAATGGTTGAGCCCTATGCCAAGGGCGCGAAGTTGGTTGTTGAGTGATGTGAGGCCACGACTGAGGCGGTCACTGATAAGGTTCTCGTGGGCAGAGGATGATAGGAGGTATGTGTCTTCAGCGTACTGAACGACATAGGTGGTGGGTGGGACTTTCAAATCGGTGATGTGGAGTGCAAAGAGAAGGGGGCTGAGGACCGAGCCTTGTGGAACTCCGGCAGGAATGTGGCGGGGGTGAGATAGTGTGCCATCTACCCGCACCTGGTAGGAGCGACCCTCCAGGAACGAGCAGATGAGGTGGGTGAGGTGGGGCGGAATGTCCATGGCTGACATGCGGGTGATGAGAAGTTGATGAGGCACGGAGTCAAAGGCTCGGGCAAGGTCTAGGAGTACCATGCCTGTGTGTTGGCGTCGAGCGAACCATGTCACTACGACGTGTTGCACACGGGCAATGGCATGGGTGGTGGAGTGGGGGGGAGCGAAAACAAATTGGTGGTTGGGAAGAATGATTGCAGTAGCAACTGCATGGCTGAGGTGGCGGTGAATGATCTTTTCTGCGACTTTTGAAATTATGGGAAGCAGAGAGATAGGTCGGTAAGAGGAGGCGAGTTTAGGGGGTTTAAGGCTTCGGGATGGGGACGACAATGGTGGTCTTCCAGGATGAGGGGAAGTGGCAGTAGATGTACATGGCGTTAATGAGGCGGGTGAGGAATACTGTGGTCTTACGAGGAAGGGCACGAAGGAGGGGGCCGGGAACCGAGTCGGCCCCCGGGGCTGCATTGAGACGGAGGTGGGAGAGAATGGAGAAAACTTCTGAAGGTGTGGTGAGGCGAAATGAGGGGCAAGCAGGGAGAAGAGGGAGTATGGCATGGCGAAACAAGGAGGGATAATCCTCGTCCTCCGAGGAGTCCGAAGAGGAGAGAGTAGGGGTGGGAATAGAGGTGANTGGCGAAACAAGGAGGGATAATCCTCGTCCTCCGAGGAGTCCGAAGAGGAGAGAGTAGGGGTGGGAATAGAGGTGAAGGTGGTGAGCAGGAATGCCGAGAAGGCCTCCGATTTCTTGGCTGCCGTCTCGGCNTAGGGGTGGGAATAGAGGTGAAGGTGGTGAGCAGGAATGCCGAGAAGGCCTCCGATTTCTTGGCTGCCGTCTCGGCGGTGGAGGTGGGAGTGGTGAGGGGAGGAATGCGGGTTGGGGTCGCCTTAAGGCGGCGAAGGTGGGCCCAGAGGGAGCAATTGGAGGATTTGAGCGACTGCAGATGCACCATCTCCTGATCGGCCTTCCACTTCCGGACCAACCGCCGGCACCCGCCCCGCAGGAGGAGGTACGATCTCCGATCCTGCGGGAGTCTGGCTGCCTGCCAGCGGTCACGGAAGCGGTTTCCCAGGGACAGCGCATTATAGGTTGGATTTCCTGTTCTCTTAAGCAGCTAAGAGATGTGCCTGCATTTAAATGTGGTATTATACTAAGTTAGGCATAATACAACATTTATTTGCACGAACATCACTTAACAGCTGTGCTATCTCTAACACTTCAACAGAATATAGTATGGCATTATAATTAAGTAAGACTTCATAATCTTATAAATATTGCTTACTTTGTCACAACATTATTAATGTTACTATAATAGAAAGCATTCAACGAAATGGCACTTAAGTATTTTTTTGGGTGCAAAATATTTAACACGCAACACGAGTCGTAAAAGTCTTAAGTCTAAAACAAATTTCTGGATTTAAACAGAAATTGTCGCAGGATATATTTATTACATTCTGTTTGGCCATTGGTAACTGAATTGTTTTTCCTCTTATTATTTCAAATTATAAATAGTTTAAAGTACATTATACTTCACTTTTTTTTTTNGTAACTGAATTGTTTTTCCTCTTATTATTTCAAATTATAAATAGTTTAAAGTACATTATACTTCACTTTTTTTTTTTTATTCTTTAAATTATGTTTTGTGCATATCCTAAATATAATTACGAATTTTTTCTTGCCTAGTTTAGAATGTACTGCTTTGGTCTTATCTCTCTTTGTTTAGATGCTGTTGGACATGATTGACTTGTAAAGCTCTGANGTTTAGAATGTACTGCTTTGGTCTTATCTCTCTTTGTTTAGATGCTGTTGGACATGATTGACTTGTAAAGCTCTGAGGATCACTCTTACATAACTGTCGGCACCAGTATTTTCATAGTTGCTGTTGCTTTGCTGAAATAATCTCTTAATAGTCGTTTCATACTCAGTTGGCAACCTCATGCTATCAGGTGCAGTGTGTGACTAATGGCACCAACGCCAGACAGGGTAGAAGTAGGGGTGGCATGAATGCTAAAGTATTCTTGAATGCAAGACTGTCTCTCACACACAACATCGTCGATAAAAATACTGAGTTAAGCAATGCTTCGCTAGGTATACTAGTATTTAGGTTGCTGAAGGAATTTGGAGAACAGGTACACGTTCTCGAACCTAAGAAATTTCGTTTCCTCCAGCAAACTCAACAGCACACATGTCTATCTGCCACCCGACGATCTGCTAATCAATTCTCTTATGGTATTGGCCAACAGCGTGTCATGACGTGAATCGTGTGAGGTTTTGACATCTTCCTCGGTGATGCGGAAGAGAAGACTAACATCTTGCTTGATTATTGTTCATTGTTCTTTTACCTAAAATGTGTTCACATGCATATTAACCAGTAAGTATGTCGGTGTCCTTCAGTCTATGTGGTAAGACATCCGAGCTGAAGGCGACATGTTACCAACACATGGAACTAGATGGTGAGTGGGTAGTCGGAGTTACGGATTTTCAAACTTAAAACTCCATATCTAGCATAGAAGAAAAATTGAATTCCACGTTCCAGAATAAGTGGCAGGAGACATGAATAAAATCAGCATTCCCACCATCATATAAGAACTGAAGGGTATCGCCAATTCCATCAAGATATCCAAGCCATCGGGCATGACCTTCGAACTACACTGTTACCCGAACACACTGAAGGCAGAAATATTTTGCAGTGCCGATATCATTTTAGCAAACCAATTACCATCCGGCCCATCTTGGGGTATCAGACGAGAATCTACAAAGCTGTCAAAATGCCTGAATCCTCGCGGCAGTGAACATAAATTGTAATTTGTGAAGTGGCTGATATGTCAATGGTAAAACCAGCATTATGCTACACGAGTTACCACCGACAGCCCCACCAGTACCAGTTTATAAACTGATCAAAGTTCTGAAAAGCATAATTTTCATTCCCATGATAGCGAAGAGTGTACACGAAATTTTCGTGTTTATTGTATATCAGGATGATAAGCAGGTAGATTTCAAAAACGAAGAAAGCACTTTGCATTTGCACCTGAAACAATGGGATTGAGTTTCGCTAGGCGAACCATGCAATATGNGTTCTGAAAAGCATAATTTTCATTCCCATGATAGCGAAGAGTGTACACGAAATTTTCGTGTTTATTGTATATCAGGGTGATAAGCAGGTAGATTTCAAAAACGAAGAAAGCGNATATCAGGATGATAAGCAGGTAGATTTCAAAAACGAAGAAAGCACTTTGCATTTGCACCTGAAACAATGGGATTGAGTTTCGCTAGGCGAACCATGCAATATGTCGAGCGCAACACCAAACTTAAGACCAGTAGATTTCGAGACACTGGCATGCTAACATGTGCCAATGAGCAGTTTCTATGAAAGCCAAGGGTTTAAATAAACATACATGGAAGATGACAAAGTATTGAAACTACCCAGAGGGCAGTATTCGACTACAAATTCGACATGTTTAAGCTGCATTGCTACCAGCGATATCTGACAAGCCCCTACATCCTTGGGTGAGAGGTTCGAATCCCGATACAACATCAAGATATTTACACCCTGCCTTCGCAATCGTTCCTGCGCATCCAAGGTGTGCTCACAAAAGAGTATGGGACCCACCCCACTACCATTGTGTTCGTTCGCAATGGTATACTCCACCATTTCGAGCAAGTGATATAAGAAATTAATAGTGTTAATATTGATGAAACGCAGGATGTGGGCATAACCACCACCATAAAAAACTACTTCTCGGTCGTTCCTAACAGTTTCAACATGGTAAAAATGGCAGGCTCGGGAATGGAAGATGGTTACAAAGTTCCCATCTTCGCAAATGGCAAGTTAGAGGTGAGCATGTCACTATCGGTGTTACTGAATTTGGCCAAAGGTTATAGGAAGATAATTATAGGAGCCAAGAAAGAACTTGTGATAATGATTAGCCACCTCGCATATCGATGCACTGTTGGGACCCATAGAATACCCACAGCCCGTTGCTGTAACACTGACAAACGGTTCGTTCCCCACTTGACTCCGAGCACCCAAGAACGCGTGAAGGCACTGAACCATTGCAATAAAGAAAAATCATCGACATAACCGCCAGGAGCTGTAGTTTGGTTATTTGCCCAGACTTGTTATGCTCCATGCGAAACCACTGTGCCGCGAAGACGTCTTCAAGCATAGAAAACCCCTGCTACATCGTATTGATATTTTAAACGAACAAGCAGCATATCTCGGTGGACAAATCGACCTTTGACCACTGTAATGTCCACAATCTAAAAATATTTTCAAATAGCAAAAACCAATACATGGATTTGAACACCTCCTTCGACCAAAAAGGAGTTTCTTTACCACATTAACTGTATACTTATTTTTAGTCTCCTGCTTCAGGCACGTGTTCTACCACGTCCTGAGACCAAGAAGATTCCATGTAATGTATTGTTGTATAAAAATTATTTCCAAGGAAAACATGCATGCGAACACAGCTGCATACTGTTTCATTTTTCTCGAGAGAATAGTGAGACACGACAGTTTTTTTGACACTGGTTAACATGGCGAGTTAAGCATATATATGCAAGTGGGTCTCCAGTTTGCACCTTGGTGTGTATCAGGATGTACTGTAATCTGCAACACTTAAAGAGCCAGACAGGCAACCTGCTCAAGAAGATCACTGTACCCTATGACGACGAGGACAACACTCGCATGCAGTCCTTCCGAAACTGTTGGACGAGAAAAACAAGAAGGTGAATGACGAACGACCAAGTACTACCATGGACTGGAATGGGAAGAAGGCAAGATTCTTTACCANAAAAACAAGAAGGTGAATGACGAACGACCAAGTACTACCATGGACTGGAATGGGAAGAAGGCAAGATTCTTTACCACCAAGTGGGAAACATGCTGCGTGACTTGCTGATGAAGTGTTCACAGGGAATTATTTACATGGTGGGGCCCGAACAGAAAAAATAAAGTGACTCGTGCAAAAACAAAATGGAAATCATCGATGTGCAGTTCCAGTATGGCTGTCCTTCGCTGCGCAAGCTGACGAAACCTAACGATGACCAGCAGCGACATGTCTGCGACAGGTCAGAACATGACTAGACACACACGTGAAGGACTGCTGTTGCACAAATGGTGTGCCTCGCCCTTGGACCATGAATTAAAGTTACAACTAGACACTAGGTCACCCGAAATGAAAGATAATTTTAGTTAATTTGTGGTGGACCACCTGATCAGCATACTTATTTTATATAAGTGAGAAAAATTCTATGTTAGCTCATTTATTCGCAGCGCAGTGGACCGTGTGTCACGATAGCAATGTTCTGTCCTACGAACATTTAGGAATGTGCTAAGGCTAACTATGGTAGCATTGAATGCAGTTTCATCACATAATATTGATACATGCACACCTACACCGAGACCTGCGATGGCAGCAATGGCAATTCGCAAATTTTCCATTCGTCTACGAACCAACACAGATTCACGTGGACTGTCCGGGAGTATCGGCCTGCATCGTCTTCTACATGATGCCGCAGATGCAGCTGCCCTGCATCGTGGACTAAATCATCGCCCTGGCCCAGACTCATGCTACCACCCATGTGCCATTTAGCTCTCCCAGGTGGGGCATAAATAATCTGTCTACTTCCAGCATTCTAGGTCCAAGAAAGATGCATCCACCCAGACGACCAGAAGAAGCAGAGTACAGCATTGGTGCCAGGCACTCGTGTCAAAAACTACCACGATGGTTATATCATATGCACATAAAAATTCTGTATATAACAATGTTCCTATTATTCCTTCTCACTCTCTTCATCTTTCCTGTACTTTTTTCTGCACCATTTAATTTTTCTTTGTGTTCGTTCGGCTTCTTTGATTCAGTTTTTTTAGGTGGGTTGCTTTCTTTTCCAGCACCGGAACCTCACCTACATGGTGCGGTAATGCAGCACTGGAGAATATATATATAAAAAAAAAGAGTTGCCTAATACAATTATTGAAATAAAATTTTATAATTTCACCAAAAAAATGTGCTAGTAAACATACTGTGTAGACCCTGGTCCAAATAGAATCGAGCGGTGCTGGAATGCAAGGGCGGGGAAACCAGAGTACCCCGAGAAAACCCACCTGCAAGCGGCATCGTCCAGCACGATTCCCACATGCGAAAATCTGGGAATGAACCTGCTGGGATCGAACCCACCCGGATCGCCGTGGTGGGAGGTGAGCGCCCTGGACACTGCGCCACCGCTGCCCCATTGATGTGGCATCGTCTCCCTGGAGATTGTGGTGGACTCGCTACTGATGGAGGAGTGATATATGTACACCAAAGAACATGTATTTCAAATATATATATATTGTGTGATGTACAAGAAATGTTATTTTAATTAAATTTTTTAAATTATTTTTGATTAAATGTTTTGTTTCTAAGGGCCGATTTAACCCAATTAATGCTAAACTTTGTTTAACTAAACCTAGCGTAGATTGTAACCGTGATTTAAAACTCAGTTTAAATATCAGTCTTTTACCAGAAATTTCCCACAGGTTTTTGACTTCGAGTTGTTAAACTTAGGTTAACTTTCCGCAACTTTGAAATACTATATTTACAAGGCAGTGGTGATGCTATTTTGTTCAGTGTGGTAATAATATATGAACTTTGTTTATAAATAAAACATGTTATAGAAATGCAAAAGATCTGCAAATTTGTCTGCATTTGAGAAAGATCTCGTAGTAAATTTAGTTTCTGAACATGTGGCTTGTTTTGGAAAATAAAAGAACCGATGCCCTGATAATAAAAAAAAAACTTGGTGGCTAATTGCAAAGAAAATCAATGCCATTAGCTGTATGCATCACTGTTAAGAGCTGCCTACGCGAATTTGTTGAAGCAACATTCGTTTGTGAATATTCGTGGAGTGATGAGTGACTTGTGGATTGCTGTGGGTAATATTGGTGGTAATGTGGTAGAATTCGTTTTGGTGATCTATAAATATTGAACGCAGATAAGCAATGGATGTAGATGAACAGACTGAAAATAAGAGAAAATTATAATTTGGGCAAGCCCATAATAATAGTCGTCAAGCAAAGAGTAATCGTGTAGGTATTGATGGCCCTTCGATGGAGCATCTAAATACTGCGAGACAGGTTAGACCTCCCCAATTATGCTATCCTCGAGATAGCCCAGGGCCTCTTGTTGTTTTTGTTGAGTCGCAAGATAAGAATATTGGTAATTTACATCCCATTTCACTAGGGCGCAAACTCCATCCTAACCGCGATATATTACATACCCAACAAGCAGGCCCAGCGAAACTGAAAATTACATTTTCTACTGGTATTGCAGCCAATAAATTCATGTCCTTAGAACTACCAACTAAACTGAATGTTTCTGTAAATATCCCTACTAGTCTGGTGCATCGCCAAGGGTTGATACATGGTATTCCACTCGATATGTCGACAGATGACATTCGTGAATGTTTGGAATGCGATTACAAAATTTTGTCTATAGAGAGGCTAACCAAACATGTCGTTAATGGATCCTTATCGAAACGAGTTCCCATCCACCTGGTGAGCCTTACCTTTGAGGGGCAACAGTTACCTAATGANTTAATGGATCCTTATCGAAACGAGTTCCCATCCACCTGGTGAGCCTTACCTTTGAGGGGCAACAGTTACCTAATGAAATTATTATATATAAAGAGCTCTTCAAAGTTACACCTCGGGTTCAATCTGTGCTACAGTGTTTCAGGTGTTTTCGCTTCGGGCATACACAGAAAAACTGCCGCGCAAAGAATGTTCGTTGTCCTGCCTGCTCTCAACCTCATGTTATTTCCGAATGTACTACTGCAGATACCCCTGTATGTATGAATTGCTCTGGTCAACACATGGCGCATGACAAGGCTCAGTGCCCTGTTTGGGAAATGGAAAGAGAGGTCAAACGTGTCATGGCATACTACAACCTGCCTTATGCTGATGCTAAAGCCAAAGTCCAGCCGTACTTCAGGGTCCATCCAGTACAACAACAACCACCATCGCAGTCAACAATGTCCCCGCCCACTTCATTGGCTCAATATCCACCTCTGCCTACACCATCAGTTCTCCCTCCCCCATCAGCGCCTCTGGCCTTCCCGACTTCATATTCATTAGCAACACAAAGCTCCACGCGACAATCCCAAATTACCACCATGAGGCTCGATGGATATACTGTTTGTTATAAGGCAATACCTCCAGTGACTTCCAACATTGTTACACCTTTCTTTAATGTTCGAGAATATTATGCTCAATTTAAGCCAGATGCTGTCGACAATATTCCTTTTCCTATTCGTACTCCACTACGTGAAGAGGTACCGCCCGCTGAGGTACGTGAAGTCCCTCGACTTAATAACGATAAATTGAATTCTTTGATAGACACAATTGAGCATATGATAATTGTAGCAAAAACAGATTCGACTTATAATTTTGATCGAGAGAGTATGATCCAATCCTTTCTTCAAACTCTCCTATAAGGGCATGTGTCCTCTTAAGGTGAGGGTATCGGCTATTGTTTACCACTTTTTTTTCACATGTTTCCCTCACGCTTTTGCGCCATACAGTGGAACGCTAGATCTCTCCTGACCAATATATTTCCTCTCCTTCATTATTTGGATGCTCATAAAACAGATGTTGTTCTACTGTCTGAAACCCCGATGCTACGTACCTCTCCTCTCTATATCAGATCATTTCAGTCTTTTGTCTCCTCTAAGGATGACAGAGGGACGGCTATGTATTTAAGGAATAAGCATGCTGGTGAGCCTTTTAATATTTCTTATCCTGATGGTTTCCATGGCGTTGATGCAGTGGCGATTCGGTTGACACTCGGCTACTTTACTATCACTATAGTCTCTATATATATCCATCCTAAGTTTCGATGTTCAGCACACGATTGGGCATCTTTCTTCTCCCAGTTTCCACATCCTGTAATTATAGGCGGCGATTTCAATTGCCACCATCGTCTATGGGGNCCCAGTTTCCACATCCTGTAATTATAGGCGGCGATTTCAATTGCCACCATCGTCTATGGGGTAATCCCTTTGAGGACATTTCTGGTCAACGTTTGTCAGAATTTTTTCTTACTTCATATTTTACTCTACTGAACAGTACGCAAACGACATGGATCGGGTATCCACATTTCCGCTCCACTGCCATTGATTTACTTTCGTTTCTGCCAACCTCTCTAGCTGTTTAATCTGGTCAGTCCATAATGATACATGGGGCAGTGACCATTTTCCAATTATCCTCACTTCTNCCTCTCTAGCTGTTTAATCTGGTCAGTCCATAATGATACATGGGGCAGTGACCATTTTCCAATTATCCTCACTTCTCAGTCTACTTCCTCTATTTTTCGTCGATACAGTTTACTATATAATCGGGCTGATCTGATTGGTGCAAATTCTCTTTCTTAATGTCGGAAGCAACAACCCATTTCCCCCTGGTTACTGCTTTTAATATAAACATGGTGTATGATGTTTTCTATATGTCTCTTTTGGAATCTGCTAAAAGTTCTATGCCTTTTCGACCTTTTCGTATTGGTGATCGGAAACATGGTTCCACTTGGTGGGATGGACAATGTGACGAAGTTAATCGCCATAGTTTGAATGCACTTCACCAATATAAACGACAGGATACATTGGCCAATTTTATACATCTTAAGAAATGCCAAGCAGAGGCGCACAAGTTGTGGTCTGAACGTAAAAAGCTTAGCTGGAATAATTTTTGTGCTTCACTTTCTCGTACTACTCCCTCTCGTACATTATGGGGTAAATTTAAAGCCTTTCGCGCTAGTAAAGAGGGACAGCGTTCCCATCATATTTCTCTCCCTCTTGTTCCTGCTTTTATGAATCGCATTGCCCCTGATACCGTCCCGGAGGCTGCTACCTTCTGTTTTCCTTCCATTGTTTCTCATGCAGCTTCACGTGATGATCAGGTTTTTTTACCGGGCATTTACAGTGGAGGAATTAAGCCATTGTTTGCACACCACAGGTAATACCACCCCTGGTTTGGATTACATATTGTATGGTCTCCTTAAGCACCTTCCTCGCTCCACTCTCGTTTGGTTAGCTCAATTCTATGATAAAGTGTTTTGTTGTGGATGTATCCCTGATGTGTGGAGGGATTTTGAAATAGTCCCGATTTTGAAACCTGGTAAATCTCCTCTATCAGCTGAGTAATATCGTCCAATTGCTCTGCGTTCTTGTTTGGCGAAACTTTTTGAGAAATTGGTAAAAAACAGACTTAATTGGTGGTTAGAATATCATTGTTTACTTCATCTAGAACAACTTGGTTTTCGTTCTGGTATTAGTACCCTGGATGCTGTTGCTGTATTGTTTTCACGTATTCGGGATGCTTATGCTCACCGAAACGTCTTGGGTACTGTGTTTTTAGACTTGGAATCGGCCTTTGATAATGTTCATCTTAAACTCCTTTATGATATAATGTTTAAATTAGGTTTATCACATATCTTGTATTTGTTTAGCATTCGTCGTTATATGCCTCGAGTACCTGATGGAGCAGTTTTTGTTCGTCAGGTGTCCCATGGTTTGGTTCAAGGTAGTAGTACCGTTAGCCCCTTACTGTTTATCTTATATACTCAAAACATCATATTTCACCTGGGCTCTCATGTTCGCTCTATTCAATATGCTGACGATATTGTGCTTTGGGTTGAATGTATCTCTTATGACAATGCTTGTACTTCTCTGACTATGGCCTATGATTCTTTATCACTTTGGTTGGATGATCACATGGTTTCAATCTTTCTGTGGATAAGAGTCGCGCCTTGTATTTTATGCGTAAACGGCCCCAGTAACCACTTCCCTCTCCAACCATCAGAGGTAATTCTCTACTCTGTATGAAAAAAGTACGATATTTGGGTATCTTTTTAGAGTCCCGTGGTGGATGGACTACCCTTGTTGAATACGCTATTACCAAATGTCGCAAACGAATTAATATTTTAAAGGCTCTCACCCACTATCGTTGGGGTTCTAGTTTTTTTGCTCTTCGCTCTTTTTACGTGTCTACTATACGGTCTGTTTTAGATTATTGTATCCCGATTGCTGGTCAGCTGCCACTCCGTTTGGAGAACAAATTAGAAACTATACAGAACATTTGCCTCAGACTTATTCTTGGCACTTTCTCTTCTACGCCCATTATGATNAGAACAAATTAGAAACTATACAGAACATTTGCCTCAGACTTATTCTTGGCACTTTCTCTTCTACGCCCATTATGATCCTGCGTATGGAATCTTTTCTTATGTCCTTAACAGACCGTTATAGACTATAGCAAGGTAAACATTGGATTCGTACTAGTGATTCTCGTGTAAGGAGTATTGTACAGGTGGTTGACAATCTTGGTTACGTCCTACCGAAACTATTACTAACGACGGCATGCTTCGTTACCCCTCCACCTAATTTATTACACCGTTTGCAGTATGAGGTCTCGTTTCGCTTTCCTTGTCCCATCTTTCTTTCCCCTACTAAAACTGTTTCTCCCATTGTTCTTCAACAAGAATTTATGGCTAAAGTTTCTGAATATTCCGACTGTACTTTGATATACACGGATGCGAGGTTTTGACAGCTGCCACAACCCAGACGCATAAAACTACGAAGTGATAAATGTTCTGGGATTTTAAACTCCCTTCTACTGCCACAATTTATTATGCTGAAGCTTTTGTGGTGTACATGGCTTTATGCTATTTATACGATCACAGAGTCTCAAATCCTCTGATTATATCTGATTCACGAAGTGTACTTACAGCTTTGTCTTCTCCTACTCCCCATAAGGACATGCTTATATGGTTCATATGGGAACAGTGCGTTCTTTTGGATAAATTCAGTGTATTTGTCCTTTTTATGTGGGTACCAGGGCATGTCGGACTCAGGGGAATGAGATGGTAGATAAACTTGCAAAATTGAGTGTTTTAGAGGGACAGAGCTTCGGTGACGAAAGGAATTCGGTTTTGTATCCCTTATTAACCAGGGAAGTTTTTTGGCATTGGAAACAGACATGGGAAACTTATACCTCGTTTTCTAATATCTTGTTACGTGTTGATAAAGGATGTATAAGAGCTGGTTGCATAGTTGTAACTAGTTCCCGTGGTTTAGCAGTTACTTCTTTTCGTCTCCTTTCCGGTCATCAATCTCATTTGTATAAGCTTCATATTGTCTCTAATCCTTCTTGTGTATGTGGGGCCCCTGGTGCAGATTTGACCCATCTTTTGTTTTAGTGTCCCACTAGAGGTGATANAATCCTTCTTGTGTATGTGGGGCCCCTGGTGCAGATTTGACCCATCTTTTGTTTTAGTGTCCCACTAGAGGTGATAGAAGTTCGTTGTATGCTGGTCTTCGTAGGCTTCGTGTGATTTTTCCCGTATCTTACCCTTCGGTACTTTTTCATGACCCTTGGGTAGATTGTATCTTTCTCGCTCAGTTTTTACTTGCGCACAGTCTTGTTATTTGATCTTAAGAATTTGGTTTCCCATTAGATATCCTCGGTGATCGGCCCAATCTTTCCTTGTTACCCCTAGTTCCGTGGCCTTTCTTTACCTCAAAAGTTGATGGGCCTCTACTGAGATTTTGACCATGGTCAAGAACGTGGACTTGGACTGCAACAGCAAAACAGAAAAAACATGGCGGCATACATGATGAGTAAAAGATATACTATCCGAAATGAAATATCTGCCAAATTTGGATTAAAAAGTAATAAATATATAATTTAAATAAAATAAATTTGCTGCAGATTAACACAGTGGACAAAAAATATTTTTGAATTGCATGGAAAGTAATGAAGTTAACGACACTGCAACAAAATGTACGCAAATTTACAATAAGTTAATCAAATTGAAACCACATCTGAGCTCGAACCAGGGATAGTAACCACATCACACCAACACCAAAATAAAGCGGAAACCTTCCCCAACATCGCATATAAACCACAATTTGCACTGCGGTCGAAAGTTTTTTCGGACACCGAAATCGCAAATAAGTGCGCGCAAAATTAGAATGCCAAGAAATGCAGCCTGGCGAGTGACAAAACAGCAAAGTTCAAGAATTTATTTACAGTATTCACGGTAATACTACACTAAAATTTAAACCGCTTCCTGCAAGAATATAGTCTACACTTTAATACAACTACTAAATAAAGAATTCTTGCAAGAAAAATAAAAAACTACACTGCAACAAAATATACGCAAATTGACAATAAGTTAGTGAAATTGAAACCACATCTGAGCTCGAACCAAGGATAGTAACCACATCACACCAACACCAAAATAAAGCGAAAACCTTCCACAACATCGCATATATGCCACAATTTGCACTGCGGTCGAAAGTTTTTCCGGACACCGAAATGCAAATACATGCGCGCAAAATTAGGGTGCCAAGAAATATAGCCTAGCGGGTGACGAAACAGCAAAGTTCATGATTTTTTTTTACAGTACTCACGGTAATGCTACACTAAAAATGAAAGCGCTTCCTGCAAGAATATAGTCTACACTTTAAAACAACTACTAAATAAAGAATTCTTGCAAGGAAAATAAAAAACTACACTGCAACAAAATATACGCAAATTGACAATAATTAATGGAATTGAAACCACATCTGAGCTCGAACCAGGGATAGTACATACATGACACCAACTCCAAAATAAGGCGAAAACCTTCCACAACATCGCATATATGCCACAATTTGCAGTGCGGTCGAAAGTTTTTTCCGGACACAGAAACAGCAAGAGTTATGCGCTGTGTAAGTGGTTTTTCTCGAAGCCTGGTTTGTGCCTTTTGCATATTTTAAGAATATTTAACTATTTTATACGGTTATTGATTTTTACTGTGATACTGCCGTCTTTAATAATATTGCATGCTATTTTAAAATCGTTGTAGCGTATTTAACACTTGTTCCAAATTTATAAAACCAAGTATAGTTAAATTTACGCTGTTTGTGAAAAGTTGTGTGAAAAATGTGTATTTCAAATATGATTGTACTTTTTAATACTTTATCGCCATACTTCTCTTTGCGCCATCCTTATTAAGCTTATATTGAAAAAAATTTCGTTGGTTTTTTAGATAGCCTAAGTGGAAATATCTTAATTTTGTCAGTATTTAATTATGTATTTATTTATACTTTAAGGAATTTCTGAAACGTCTATTCCTTCAAAATATTCTGCATCAATTGTTTACATTTGTAACCTTCTGTTTATAATGTAATTTGTGTTTGCTGTAAAGTGTAAATATTATTATAATAAAGTGTTGTGTTACTTTTCCGCTCGGGTGTTTCCCTTAATTATTTAGTTAAAATGTACAATATTCATTATTCTTTTTTTATAATATGGTAATATTTGTCTGTTCCCCCGAAACCTTCATACTTTCTTTATTACATGCTGTCAGAATTTGTGACTTTTCCACATATTTTTTTAAGACATTTACTAAAACGAACGAAATAAACCTGGTTAATAGTTTCATTTAAACTTTTAATTTATTGAATTTAATTTTTTCTTTATAAAATTAAAATTTTTGGTTTAGTAGAGAGCAAATAATGTAACGCTATAAGACCTTATCATCTGTCCAATATCCATCTACCAACCAACATTATAAGTTTCATACACCATATATTTATATGGGATTTATTCGAACTTTAATTTACTTAAGTCTCAATTAGGTCTAATAGTATGATGTGGTTTCTTGGTGCGCAAGGGTCCGGGTATTGGTAATGTGGTCGTTAGTGTGTCACCGCCGGCGCTTCTCCCTACATGCAGTGCCGGATTATGCCAGCGCGGGACCTGTAGTAAATGCGAGCAATAGGCCCTTGGTTTGCTTTAGGTATTAAAGTTTAGGATATAAAATAAAACAGCACATTTATTTATTTGGGATGCCAACAACACAATTATTTCACATTAAAAATAACTTCAAGAAAGTTTGATAACAAATGTACACATCATTCTTAGTCAAACAATACAACATTACAATATAAAAAAAATTACTATCAAAAATCTAAAATATGTCAAATTAAGGTATAAATTTAAGATTGAAATAAATGTTTAGTAATAAACAAAAACTAAACTATGAACATTAATAAAAAAATTGTTATAAACTAAGGTGAAACTAAGTTACAGGCAATTAAATCAAATTAAATACAAGAAGTCACAATCAAAAAAATATAAAACTAAAACAGTAGGCGTAATCTTAAGAATGTCTTAAATTTGTTTTTAAATGTCAGCTGAGTCAAAAAATGTGTCCCATGTCCCGGAGGAACGCGCTGTCTTGTAGTACTCCTCACAAATCCTAGCGAGGGAAGAATGTTTGCCAAGGTTGATACTGCTTCGGTCACTATAGAAAATCCTAGTCAGCGGAAGCCTCGGGTTGTTGTATGGAACCTTTAGCACATTTACAAAAAAAAAATTCGAGATTTAATGTGGGCAAATTTAGAGATAACACTAGTCAAAACAACATTTCTTAGTAAATCATTTTCTATGTCAATTAAAGTGAGGTTATTTAGACGTTCTTGTCCCATTGTGTTCCTTAACTCATTTTGAATGCGCTTTAATGTTGGAAAAGAATGTTCTCCGCTGCAGTTGGTGACCATCAAACTCAAGTAAATGCGTAACACTATTTCTAAATTTGGGAAACACGATTNCGTTCTCCGCTGCAGTTGGTGACCATCAAACTCAAGTAAATGCGTAACACTATTTCTAAATTTGGGAAACACGATTCTAATGAAGTTTCCTTTAAAAGTTTATAAAATTGAAGTTCCAGAGCCTCGTGCTTTTTGCTGTCGATAGCAACCACATCTGTTAGCTCGTCGAGTCGCTTGACGTGGTCAACGTTGGCCAGACTGTCTCCCACGTGGTCTGGGTAAGCACTGACGATAGTTGAAGTTATTTTCAAAATCTCTTCTGCCGTTAAAGAATTTAATTGCCTAAGTATTCCAAATACACTCGTCACTTGATGGCACGCTTCCATGCGTTAAGCTAATGCAGACATTACATTATTAATTATGACAATAAACACCCGAATTTCATAATATTGTGATTTTCTACAACTACATCGAGTGTAGTAGAACCGCTAAAATGGCCGTACTTTGTTTGTCGCTTGCGTTTTCTTGAAGTCAATTGCTGATATTCTTCACAGCCAGTTAAGGTTTTGGCTCGTGTATCTATATATGAAAATGTAGACCACATTGCTTGGATGTACCTGTGTAATGATTTATAAAGAGCGTATCCCGTGTTGAGGTCTTGNAAACGATATGTCTGTTCGAGTGCACTATCACTTGTAGTGCATGTGGCTATATGGGAAATAATTACAGATCCTAATGCATTTCCTGTACTGCTGTCATCGTCTGTACAATGAGATGCAAACTCTGTGTTTTCTATTTCAATTTCTTTAGACTCAGGAACATCATTCTGGACATTANAGATGCAAACTCTGTGTTTTCTATTTCAATTTCTTTAGACTCAGGAACATCATTCTGGACATTAAAAAACTCAAGAAGCTTACGTGTCTTTGATATAACAGATCGGTTCTTTTTTTCTTTTTCATCTTTTGCTTGACGCTTTATACTTACAGNAGCTTACGTGTCTTTGATATAACAGATCGGTTCTTTTTTTCTTTTTCATCTTTTGCTTGACGCTTTATACTTACAGAAGCATTGTGTCTGCCCATATCTCTAGGCCTGCTGCTAATATAGATCTGTATATAAAATATTAAAAAAATTACAAATTAAAATTATGACTGAGGAGTAACCTAAAAACTAGTGATGAAATCTCTCCCCATGAAATAATGGTAATTTAAAACCAGCCGGTTTACTCTGTTATAGTTTTTGCGGGCAGTATCCCTGCAGCATCAGGGCTGAGCAGTTGGATCCAGAAGCTATCATAATATAATATGGTCATGGGAAATATACCTGCTTACAAAATTTGAGCTCAATTAGCTAACGAGAAATAGGTAAAATTTTGATTACGAGATTTAAAACAAACAAAAAAAATGATTGGTAAGTACAGTCAAGAGCACGTCAAGCCTGACACTTCGAATTTTGGACCGGCCAGCTTATACTGGTGGTGTCAAGCTTGACGTGCACTTAACTGTGCATTGTGAAGCTGAATAAAACCGTTTAATAATGAATTCTCATCGCCCTTTTGAGTTTCGGTCCTAAAACATGTCTTGTTTTTGTAACTTTAAACAGTATATTTTGAACAAAATAAATAGCTTACCTTATTTTACTGTTGTAAAACAGTAGTATTATACATTGATATTGTATTAGCCCGCAGTGATCAGCAAACAAAAACAATAACACAAAATAAACGTAAGAACTGTGAAACTGCAACACAAAGGAAAAAAATGGCCGAAAACAAAAAAAAANGTATATTTTGAACAAAATAAATAGCTTACCTTATTTTACTGTTGTAAAACAGTAGTATTATACATTGATATTGTATTAGCCAGCAGTGATCAGCAAACAAAAATAATAACACAAAATAAACGCAAGAACTGTGAAACTGCAACACAAAGGAAAAAAATGGCCGAAAACAAAAAAAAACTTTACTCTAGATGGCTTGTATCAAACAAAAGAAAATAAAATAAATGTGGAAGAAACGACTGACTGTAATAGTAC
>NQII01008937.1:47444-60237 GCA_002778355.1 Clitarchus hookeri | reverse complement strand
CAGCGAGTGAATAATACATACTGCAATGCTCCCGCTATGTTTTTGTGGCAAGAACTCGAGAGGGGATAAGCCTCACACCACCTGGTGCATAAATCCGTTACTACCAATAAAAATCTCTTCCTGTTTGGGGTACGGGGATAAGGTCCCGTCAGGCAACAGTCGATGATCATGAAGGGTTTTTGTGGTATGCTGGGTTGCTATTGAGTAAAGTCACCTATGCGGCACATTTTCAGGCTGTTACATTTTTCGCTGGCACGTACAAATTCCCGCCAGAAATATTGGGCTAGTATGTTCCGCTCGGTTTGTGCCACTTCTGTGTGTCCCGCCAGGCGGCTGGCATGCAAGTGTTCCAGGTCTAACATTCGTCCCTCCCCTGGGATGTACGTTCGCCAGTTCCCCTCTTCCCATCAGTGTCATTGCACCAGGTGGTTATCGACCGCGCGACAGATGATCTCTGGCACATTGGGTCCTGCGCTCCACAACATCTGCGGACAGCTGTTGTGCGGCGAGTACTAGTTTATATACTACATCACTTGCTAGGTTTTGGGTAGCATTACTCGTCCCTACGGTGACGTGCTGTAGCCGGGCAACCGACAGACTGTCTGGCAGTATTAGTACTCCCCACTCGTCTTCATAACGTACTATTTCGGTTGTTAAGGGCGCACTGGAAAGGGTGTTTTGCTAGTTTGTTTTCTACGCCTGGGACGCGTTCCACCACGAAATAATAAGCCTGTAATAACATGAACCACAGCGTAAGTTTGCTGCGGACAGTGCACATGTTATGCAGCCACATTAAATACAGATTGTTGGTCCTCAATGTGAATCGTTGGTACTTTAGGTGTTGGCGGTAGTGTTTTAGTGCCCTTGCGATAACCATGCAATCCCACTCGTTCACATCGTAGTTGCATTCGTGTAGGGCAATCTTCGTGCTACTGTAGTCTATGACTCTGTGTTCCATACACCGTGGCATTGAAATAGAATGGCGCCAAGCCCCTCTTGCCAGGCATCTGTTTGCAGATAAAAATGCCTCTTGGGGGTTTGAACCAGACAATTTGTCGCACTGTTGCAATCTGTGTTTGATTGCTGGATAGTCTTGAATTAGCCTCAAATGTTTTTTGGTTGTGCTGGATACCCTCGGCGTCAACCATGTGGTACAGGTATTGAAGACATGTTTTCCCTATATAACATTTTCCGTAGGCATATGTTAACTCATTGATAGCCAGTCGCTCCATGACGAGGTATAGGTGTTGAACGTGTTCTTCCAATGGTTTTTACCAGATCACAGCATCGTCTAGGTATGCGATAGTAAAATTTCCTCTCAGAATATCGAGGATGCGGATCGGGGGGCGAATTTTAGTCCGAAGAGCATGCCACAAAATTAAAAACTGCGGCTTTTGGGGGAAGTTGTGAATGTGGTCTTCTGATGGTCTTCGTATCTTACTAGTACTAACTATCAAATAGCCGCTTCTCATGGCAAGGGAAGATTAAACCTTGGCATCCCCAAACATGATTCGTGCAGAGTTCACACTGATTAAGGGTGGTGGCACATTTTCGGTCACTTAGTTGTGCTGGCGGATGTCGACACAAAAACGCCATCTCCCATCATTCTTGGGGGACAGAGTGATAGCTGAGTTGTAATTGCTTTCCGAGGGTTCTATTACCCCATCCCTAATCATTTCCTCGATTTGTTGATTCATGATCCTCATGTGATAGGGATCATATTCACGAGGGGCGGACCAAAGGGGTTCAACTTCAGTGAGTGGTATCTCATGTTCTGCCACGCTCGTTCTAGGGGATCTGTCACAGCAAATACATCCCGTCGTTCTTCCAGGACTCGCTGGATCGCGTCCCTATGTTTCGCTGGTACGGCGCTGTCGAAAGTGTCTAATTGGACAGATTATTCGCTGTTTTCTCTGCTATGCCCTAGGTTGTACACCTTTTGCTGTTCGGTCAACCCGAAGTGAATGCGGTCCGTGGAGATTTCAGTAATGGCATTGTGTTGTCTAAGCCATGGTACCCCCAAAATCAGGTCCTCTCATATCTCGTCTGAGATGAGGGTGATGATGTCCATAGGACAGTCACGAATATGTACTTCGCCCAAATTCCGCCAGTCTTGTTCGGGTGCCGAGACGAACAGTGGCCGAATGGCGTCGGCTTTCGTCACGAGTGGCAAGAATTGGAGTCAAACGGCGAACAACGAAACATAACATGAGCACTCTGTGATATGATTGTGATAAAGAAAAATTGTATGAATTAAAATAAGCACCTTGAACGCATCAAGACATGTAAGTCTCTCGCTCCGCAAAGGCTCTCGTTGCCCACATCTTAAGCTGAACTCATATTTACTGCAATAGACTTCACTTCATGTACCGGATCATTAAATTTATTTTTTATAGCGCCGAGGGGAGTGTAACGTTATTCTCATCGGAGAGTTTTTAAGCGCAGTCACGTTTCACATTATAAAGTCGCGTGGTCGCCGTTCCGAGCCGTTAAGGCCATGTTTTGTACTAAATTTGTGTGTGTTCTTTAAGGAGGCCCAAGGAATAAATAACTCCACAAGCATCGTAAGTGTTTCATTTGTAATTTAATTCAGGCGTGCGAGACGGCCTACAGCCTCGCCATCATATGTGACGGAGTTTTAACCAGAGTCCCCTAAGCTGACGACTAAAACGACCCTCATTTCATCAGCTCACCGCAGGGCTGTGGCGCCAGGCACATATTTCCTACATCATCAGCTCTGGTAACACCACGCGTCAAGTTGGCTTTCCGAACTAGNTTTCATCAGCTCCCCGCAGGGCTGTGGCGCCAGGCACATATTTCCTACATCATCAGCTCTGGTAACACCATGCGTCAAGTTGGCTTTCCGAACTAAGCACGAGAATTTATCCAAGTCATTGCTTGACCACGTCAGTGTTCAATATGTTTGTGAAAATTCTGTACACTACTGGATGACACTTTGGGGCACCTATATCTTCAGCTCTGGCCTACCAGCTAGATAACATCACCCGGTGGTGCATTGCGTCGTATTTAGCTGCACGAGCTGCGAGGACGCAACGACTAATTGCCAGTGCGCCCAACGACTGTGGCTTTGGGGTAATCACCGTTTCGGATCGCCTATCCATCTGTTAAAAGAGTTTCGTCTTATAATAAATAAGTAGGGTGGTCTCTTGAGTTGCGTAATCCTTGTCGGCAAGAAGGTGCAAGTTCCGTTCTCTTCAACCCGCATTACACACTCTTGGCTTGATGTGGTTGATTGCGGCCTGGTGTAGCTGGTGTAGTTGTTGTGAGTTCGGCAGTCAGAGTGGTTACAAGGAACCCATGGATGCGTGGTTCACGTCATAAATGTTAGCCAAATTACTTTGTGCTTTACAGTATTGATTCCCAGTATCAAACTGTAAGACTTAAATAATCCACGGTTTGAAAACAAGTAATATATAATGTTCTATTTTCAACACTCGTTAAATCACACTTTCTTATAGCTCAACTATAGAAATAAAAATTACTCTGTAGTTTAATACTTCTTTACAAAATGTTTTCAGTTCAATGTGTGGTGCTTGCAAGGCTATGTGGCCAAGTTATCTGTCGGAATCTTTACGATATATGCAATTGATATTGCACATAAGGTACGTAAAGCTGAAAATGTCGTTTATTTTTACTTGTTTATTTATTTATACCACCTAATAAAATAAACCAACACATAGTTTCTGCACTCATGTCCTTCCGAGGGGAACTGATCAAACCATAGAAAACATATCTGCCTGTAAACCCCTCTTTGGCAGCAGTCGACCTCAATGCTAAAATATGAAATTTGACTTTATTGCTTATGTCAAAGCAGTTAATTGGTGATTTATATAGTCGGTGGCAGCCGGCAGTTGAAACAAACGCAGTTCTATGGCTGTAGTCAGCTCCAACCCCACACCCTCATGTTAAACACTTTTGCCATATTTTTTCCAGTGTGTGGGTAAATATATATCTCATCCCACCACTACCCAGCATTCCAAATATATGACATTTTGTGGGCTACAATGTGGCCTAATACATATAAGCTATTTTAATAAAAAAATTGTTTGCCTTCTTAGAAAAACTACACTTACCAGTCTTATCTCGTATAGTCAACAGTGTTTCAAATAACTCTCATTAGAAGAAAATAAATTCTATTGAATATCAGATTTTATTACTGGTTTCATTCTGTGATATTACCACTATTACAAGTTATCCTCGTTGGGGAAAAAAATAGTACCACACGATACATTTTTTGCCCATACCAATTTACATTTATTTCTTTGAGATAAGACAAAAATCTAACTAGATACATAGTCATAAAGATAACACCCAGTGTCAATATAAAATATATCAGAGTTCAGGAGAACCTGGAAAATGTTTTTGGGACATTGTCATCACTGAGACTTTGGGACTGTGTCGGCACTGATAAGAGCAATTTTGATACAACCACGAAATTCAAAACTTGCTTTCACATTGAAGATGTCGTTGGACGTGAAATTATCAGAACTCGTACCATGCATTTTAAATAATCAAACTGCAGCACATGCATCCCAATATTAATAACAGAAATTCTAAAAATCTCAATTAGCTGCACTATACAACTATCATTTTTCCAATAATTGTCTGTTAATTATACAGTATATTCACTTGTTTTTAAAAAAAAAAAAAAAAAAAAAAAAAAAAAAAAAAAAAAAAAGGCTTCACTTTGCCAGTTAGGTAAGTGCAGAAAGTTTGTTTGGTTTAAAATCAAATTCTAGACAAAAGTTTTTTTATCTACCAATTCAAAATGTATGTCGTTCAAGGGGTGGCTAGTAGAATCCTAATAGCCAGGGAGAGTGGAAACTATAGGGCAATCGCTATAATTTAAATTCAACTTGACATACTAGATTTTTTTTTTTTTTTTTTTTTTTTGCAATTCAACCGTTGCTTGTTACTTCTGCGATAATACACTGAAGAACCCAAAAAACTGGTACACCAGCTTAATATCGTTTATCCCCCACCACCCTTACGCACCCTACGAGCTTGCAGAAGTGCCGCAATACGACTTGGCATGGAACCGACTAATGTCTGAAGGTATGCAGGAGGCAATTCACACTATGAATCCTGCAGAGCACTCCACAAATCCAATCTGTGCCAATTTGAGAATGGGTTGCACATCTGTCACGTTTAATGATTCTCGTCAATCGTCGTTTGTTCCGTTCTTTCACAATCTTTTTCCGGTCGCAGCGATGTCGCAGATGTGATGTTTTACCATATTCCCGATGTTCACGGTACACTCGTGAAATGGTCGTACGCGAACATCCAAATGTTATCGCTACCTCGGAATGCTATGTCCCATCTCTCGTGCGCTGACTATAACACCAAGTTAAAACTCACTTAAATCTTGATAACCTGCTATTGCAGCAGCAGTAACCGATCTAGCTGCCAACCGCATTGCGTTACTCTAATTGGTTCCATACCTCTGTTATTTGCATAGGCATGCCTATACCAATTTTTTGGCTTTTCATTGTAATATACGAAGCACAGAACATCTTAGCCGCTCAAGGACAGTCAATCAGAGGCGCTCCTCCCACTAGCTGATGCCAGTATTCTAACATGGCTGTGTGCTGTTGCCTTGTTCGCTCTGTTACAGTGGCCACAGCCTGTCGAGCGAAATGGTTATCAGATGCGCTCATAAAATTGTGAAAGATTTCATCAAAATTTAGTCACTTGTTGCACGAAGCTCATTTTCCTAAAGAAGTAGGTGAAAATCCCAAGTTTGTATCGTTATCAGTTCATGTTGTACATTATCAAGAATGACTATGCATCTAATTGCCATATTTCGTAGATATACTGAATGTTTCCATTATGCTTTATAAGCAGACAATCACAAAGTCTTGTCTTGTGCTCAGTTGACGTGGGATAATATGTAGCGCAACAGCTGCTTCACACAAAGTCTTGGTTTTATCTCTAGCATGTATCTGCAGTGGTCAGTACCGTGACAGGCTTTCAAAAATCCTTGTTGTTTTTCGTTTGCGTGCGTATTAAATTTTTGTTGAAATTACAGATTTATGTAGGGTAAACATTGTGTAGTTAGAAAATTGAAGTTGTTCACAAACAACATCAATATATAATCTTTAGTGTGCTTTCTGGCTTTATTAAATTCTCAAACAAATAATTTTTCGCAGTTTCAAATAAATTAATAGTTTGGCAACAAGAGCGTGTGATATTGATGAACATACTGTGCGATAGATAAGCAAATAAGGGAAGAGTATCATTGCTTATATGCCAACAGAAATATCTGTGTTACCTAAAAAAAAAAATTGCCAGGAAACGAGTTAGTTTACATTTTGATGATTTTAATAGAGACTGTATTCGGTGATTTGCTTTCGAATTTTATGATAAGGAAGGAATTTTCGGGTTAAAAAAAATATGGCAGCTACGCTTGAGAAATTTTTTTATAAGGCTTCAATGAAAATGTCGAATTGTGATTAGCCGGCATGCACCATACCCGTACGAAAACATAAAATCTTCTAATATTCAAGTTCCATAACAAATTTTAAAAATGTCAATTTGTGTTATAAGAAATATAATGACTGGCGGAATTTTGTAGTGGAAAGGAATGATGTAATAATTGCATGGACAGGGAAGAGAAGTTCATGCTGTTAATTGTAGTTGAATTAAACTATGTATTACAAAAGAGAAGCAAATTTACAGATTCCAAGAAGGCCTGGAGTTGATGAAAATAAATCTTGAAATTAAGAGTAAACATATAACAATATAGAGTTTACAAGGAATAACAAATAGATTACTTTATTTAAAAGAAAATATTTAAACACTAATATTGATTTTTACTATAATGAAAAATAAAGAGCTTTGCAAAACAAATTTCCCATTTTTCTCTAATAATTCTATACAAGTTTAATTGATATATATTGCATCTTAATACTTACACATCAGAACACAAAAAATTCTTTTGAATACATATATCACATATTATTTAGCTTACAATATTTACATTTTATTTTAATTCTTTGAATTTTTGTTTTACGTTTATCAAGTTTACGTTATCTTCCAAAGTTTAATACATTCACCAATAAAAAACGTCTCGGTTCTACAACATTAAGAGTCCACTAGTACATTATTTTCTCTATGCCTATAGCATTATCCCTGACTTTTCCGGCTTCCATATCCCTGATAAATTTGGGTGGTAATTAATTTTATGTTTTTCCTTAAATAAATTACTAACTTTTTGGGTAGTAATTAACAAAAACATAGNAAAAAAAAAAAAAAAAAAGGTACAAAAATCGCAAACGAATAATGTTGACACACAATGCGTTTATACCCTTAACCGAAACCGGTTTTTGAAACCAAACTATAGTGTTTATAATGTATTTTTACTGTCATACGAAACTTCGTTTTGGAAACTTGTGTTTCGTATGTTGTTTTATGGTGAAAACTCCTGGCATCCATTCAATGAAACAGAATTAATGGTTTTTGTTGTGCTAATATGAAAAGGAAATACATGTGACAGAAAATCATAAATTTGACAAAAAAAAGTTAATTAAACTTGCTTACTTTGCTTGATAAAACATCGGTAATTAAAACACGGCATTTCGTAACTTTTTTGTAAGATGCAAAATATGTATTGTGCGTTAGGTATTTTTGTACCTACAGATAAATTTTATGTATCTTTATTTACATGCATAATTTTAACCAATTACACATCTTGTTTTGCACTAAGATATGAATTTACGAGTACTGAAAAAAGAGCTCAAGTAATTGTAAGCATAAGTTACATCCCAGAATTTAAATTACTGTTACAGTGTGAAATTTCTTGCATCAATTCTGACATCTAGAGGCAGACATATGTACTTGTATATAGGAGGTTTTTTATATTTTATAATATTACATATTGCAGTAAAAGGAACATTTTATAATGAAAACTGTTTTATTTTAGCTGACATTGTGCAAATATGTTTTCCCATCAATTAAGTATCAGTTATAAAGCAAATACCTTATAAATATAGTGCCAAGTAAAGATAATGGTGTATTATCGTAGTTAAATTTCCGAAAAAAATGTGACACAAAAACAATTGTATGATGCTTTATGCCATCCAAGGATATACTGAGATAGGTAAATGTATTTATAAAATACAATTTTACATTACCAAACTGTAGGTAAAAATACATATTAAAAAATCTCAATGGTAGATGTTAAAATTATAATAATTTCTGTTCGAATACTATCCTCGCCGACTGAAAAGTTATAGATGTGATTCTTTATCATTATCGAACTGTATATTAGAGGTGGGTATGTCCATGATTTTAAAGGAGTCGGGTCCGGATGTACATCCAGCTCTGCGCACTTGGACTTACATCCAGGTTCCGTGTCCGCCACGAGAATGAATCTGACTGAGGGGGTCTGTAATTGTTTTATTGATGTAGGAGTGATATCGTGAACAGCCAGTAATGTACTGTTGGATGGTACTATTTGTTTTTTATTAAATTAATTAACGTTAATTAAGGATAAAAAATACTTTATTTTTATTATAAAATCACAGTGGGTTTGGTTAGCTGAAAAATCATTGTTGCTAGTACTAAAATTAATCACAATCTCTGGAGGTTTACTTAGGGAAAAAAGGAACTAACTTCTTTGATATCTTAACTAATAGTTCTTATGGTAATAATCAAACTATAAAAGAGTCCACATTAATAACATTATTAGGTATCCAAGTACCAATAAACTTAACAATCACTTCTTGTGAATGTAAAAAAACAATACAGTAAAACAATTATTAGCAAAAAAAAACATAATAATGATAAATGCTGTAAAACACATCAAATATTTGAAACAGTCTAATTCAATTTAGCATGTAAAACACACTTTAAAACCAAATCATAAAACACAACAGAACCAGACCAACAAAACAGGTATACCACGTTTTAATTACCAATATGCAATAATAAACATGCGATAGTTATTGTAATTATTTACGACTTAGTGATTAAGAAAAATGTTTTCAGTAATAAACTTACATTTAGATGGAACTATAACAAAATCGCATTATAAATAACAATTTAAAACCCATCAAAACATAAATTCCAAACGATATTCGGAGCTGTAATTATAAAAGTTTGATAGAAAAAAAAAAATTCTTGAAGTGCGAACAGCTCCGATCCACCTGCTATAGTCCGTTTTGTTTCCAGCACTGGCAGCTCGCGTTTTGTTCACTCANAAATTATAATAATTTCTGTTCTCACTCGTGTCCCATATTTATTCTTTTCCACTCCGCCAGCACAGACCGCGTACGACCGTAGATACATGTCCGGCTTTCACTCGGATTTACATCCCTCAGTACCGTTATAGATACGGGTCCGTGGACACGTATCCAACCGGACCTACCCATCTCTACTGAGTGCATATTCATCAGCCAATGAGGAATGTATAAATATATATATATATCTTAATACGGTCTGATGAATACCGGCATTATTACATTCAGTGCATAACCTTGTTAGTTTTATTTTCATGCTTATAAGCAATAGTACACTCACCATCAAATATGATCACAATTTCCAAACATTCTACAAATTAGCAAATAAAATTCCCGAAGTAAAACATTAGTTCATGCAATTCTACTACAGCCTCAGACATTCCGGTTTATTTGCCAAATATAAATGCAAACAAACAATATTCCCATTTCAATGGTGCATCCAATTTAATTGAAATCCTAAATTTTTTTTCTATAATGGCAATTCGTGGTGGCATCGAAAACGAGAACTGACTAAGACTAGAATTAAATATAATTATTATGAAAACGGACGATTTCTAATTGATAATGTGTAATAGTGTTTTCCCCTCATTTAAGTAACTTACTCTACGAGATATATATAGTCCAGTTCCGCTGTGTAACATCAAGCAAATACTTTATAAAAGTATAGTTTCAAGGCAGGATACAGTTTGTTCTTACACAAATTTCCGATAGAAAAGGTGATTTAAAAATGCTATTAAAACGACAAATTGCAGGATTATGCGAAATAAGGAAATGCTGAGACAGATTAATGTAATAATAAAATACAATTTAGCATTAATAAACTTCTAGTAAAAAAAAAATATATATTTTCAAAATCACAATAGTAATAGAGTACAAAGTGACAAATATATTGGTTCGCCTACTATTCCAGTCGACTAAAAGTAATTCATTATATTCCTTTAAGTAAAAAAAAATTTGTAATCAGGNAAATTTGTAATCAGCCATATATGTAAAATTGTTTCGACATACTATGTAAGCCCAGAATGACAGTTCTCAGTTTTGCCATTCCCCTAAAATATGTAATTCTTTATAATTATAGTACTTAATATGCGTCTACCAATGAAACATGCTCTCATGTTTACCTGCATAATTATACTCAGTGCAGAATGTTGTTTGTTGAATTTTCACTTTACCAAACAATGTCACACTTCATCAAAAGTGATCTTCATTTCCAAACAATCAACAAAAAATATAAATTTGAAAGTCTGTGTTTGTGGGTATGTGTATGTTTGTTACCACTTAACTTCATGATAGCTAAAAGGATTTTGATGAAATTTGGTATGTATGTACTTTAGGTCCTGGAATAGGACGTAAGATACTTTTTATCCCAGAAAATTGTATGGTTCCTGTGGAATAATAACAAAACTTAATTCTGCAACTACACTAGTCAGCTCCATAACAACTTAACGGATTTTTATGAAATTTGGTATGTAGTTACTTTAGGTCCTGGAATATGATATATAATACTTTTTATCCCGGAAAATTGTACGGTTACTGTGGAATAACAACAAAGCTTAATTCTGCAACAGCTGGGAACATGACCGAAATATTTTATTCCTCTTGTGCCAAAGTTTATCAATCCACCCAAGGACATCTGAAATGGCTTAACGACTGCTATTTATCGATAACAACTGGGATCGAATATTTAATGTGCTCTCCGAAGCGCTCAGATGTTATGCCACTGAAGGGTCACGCATCCAAATGTGTACCACTAGGATTGTTCTTTAACTTTGGTGATCTATTAACATACCCCAGCCAAGCGCAAAAAGTAAGACCTAGGTACACTGTTTTCTAAAGCTACAACTCGATGAAACTCACATTTTGATTTTCACACATCGATGCTGCAAAGCGGAAATGTGGTAACTATATGATAGTTGCACAGATACACCCAATAAACTTTACCCTACCTCTTAGCTATCAGGTAAAAAATATTTCCTTGATTTAAGGTTGTCATAATTAGTTGAAAACCTAGACCAACATAGTATAATTTTAATTCTGTTTTCACCTAAGTGAATTGTCTTTTCCCTATTGTACCCCAGCGATGCCGGGCTGGTTTGCTAGTTTACATGTAAAATTTTCGACATAAACCACTCAAGCTTTTCAGCTACCGCCTGAAATATCCCTACTTCTTGGCCAAATACATACAATGCGTTCAAACGCAACATTCGCATTTTACAGGAACATTCAATGCAATTGTTATCTCGCTATACTCTTTATAAGGGCTAATTTCGTGAATACATTTATTTGCCCTGTTAGCGTCGAAAACGGGAATATAGGCTGAGTAGTAAAGTTTTTAGAACTATTCATAATTTTGTTAAATTAAAAATAATGTTAGTGGGTTAAATAAAATAAAGGATGAGGTAGACCGATTTTTTTTGTCTTCTGCTCATGTGTAAAAGTCGCATGGTGAACAATGTTTAGCATAATTGTTTATAAATACATACGTTTTTTAATGACTAGCACTGCTGTGTTCATAAAGTTATTTTACCAATATGAATTTAATCAAACAGCAGTACAAATTGGTGAGATGAAGTATAAAGAATCTCAAAGGACTTGTTTACATAACTGTTTTATTACCTCAAATTCATTTAACGCCGTTTTTACTTAACGTGTTGGCTGAAAAGCAGTTCAGTATTGAGACACGGAAACTGGTTGTGCGCATCTAGCAGGATCGATCTTCTTCATCTTTATTCATAGAGTAAAATAGACGAGGAACTATTTTAGACCTTTATCACTGACAAAAATAATTTAGTGTCGGTATTTCCAAACTTTTTATATGTACGGAAATTTTATGGTACTCACGGGAACTTTTAGTTTAAATATGGTTAATGTTATGAAAAGTAGTCGGCTACCATGACTACAGTAGCGCTTCAGTTAGTATTTATGGGTCTGCATTGCACGTGGACCCCTACATGTGGTTGAAAGCACCAAATAGGGGTTGAAGAGAATAGCGATTACTTACATCGTTTAGACTTCAATAAATACTGTAAATTTTTTTATAATATTGTTAAAAAATGTCTTTCTTCATAAAACCTAAAAATAAATCTAGACCCGGAGCTGTCGAGAAAAAACTAAAGGTTAGATTTTCATTCATGTGTATTTCAAGGTTATAAATTTATCTTTAATTTTTTTTATTGGCGTTCCTGTGATAGAGCTTTGTTCATAACAATTTGTTTGTGTGTGTATGTTTGTATATATATCTAAAATTAAGTGACTTTGGATGTTAAATTATAATCATTTCAGTTTTTTGTTTTGGTAATTTTTTACTTTAGGGGCTTTTCTGAAAATAAGAAAAAAAACTCCAGAAAATGGTATATTTCGACTCTACTAATAACGTAGAACACGAATATACTAGGGGCATTAACGTACGACGAATTTCCTAACATGTACCCACCTAACCTAACAGAACCTAACTCCACGATGGGTGAATCACTATTTTACGTTTTTAAACTAACCTAGGATTGTACGGCTCTAAACTAACCTAGGATTGTAAG
>NQII01008937.1:23486-46778 GCA_002778355.1 Clitarchus hookeri | reverse complement strand
AAACAGTCACCTCACAAACTTGTTCAATTTTTTAAAATATGTTGTACTTATTTTAAAGCCATGCCCCCAATATATTCGTGTTCTACGTTATTAGTAGAGTCGAAATATACCACTTTCTGGAGTTTTTTTTCTTATTTTCAGAAAAGCCCCTATAGTAAAATTTTACCTTTGTTTTTTAAAGTAGTTCCGGGCATTGTGAATGTTGTAGATTTGGCTGTAATTATGCAGTTTAGGGGCTTTTCTGCAACCCCCTCCCCCTCTCGAAAAGTGGTATATTACCACTCTACTAATTATGCAGGACACGAATATACTAGGGGCATTAACGTACGACTAATTTCTTAATATGTGCCCACCTAACCTAACAGAACCTTACCCCACGATGAGTTAATCACTATTTTACATTTTTAAACTAACCTACGAGTTTAGGGTTTTACACTAACCTAGCATTGTAGTGTTTTACACTAACCTAGGTTTTTTGGGTTTTACACACGTGGGATTGTAGCTCTTTAAACTAGCCTAGGATTTTTTGGGTTTTACACTAACCTACGATTATTGTGTTTTACACTAAAATTAGAATTTAGGATTTTAGGGATTTAGAGGAATCATAAAACACACCAAAAGAATATCAATTTACTCACCTGATATAATTCCTCTGTCAACGGCCAATTCAACCTTACCTCACTCGACGAAACACCGTGTTCCACAAATCCGCCACATACGCGAATATAAAGCACTGAATCACTAGTTTTCAGCAGAATATAACACAATGAAACACTCGTTTACAGTCAAATACAACGCACAGAAGCACTCGTTATTGCTTTCTACATTGGGACAGCACAACTAGACCCGGCAAAGACGCAATGGCAACTGATTTTTTTTAAATTGACCGTAAAAGCTTGTGATGACATCCGTGGCCACTAGGTAGTGTGGAATCAGCAATGTGCGGCCATTAATAATGGCGGTAGACGTTAACAGACGTAAACAAACCAAGCAAACTGCTCGTACATTTAGCAATTTTTTTTTAAATGTTCTACTTATTTTAACATTACGCCCTCTTGAATATGAACAAGGTAAGGTGTGCAGAACCCAAAAATCCAACTTTTGTTGGTCTAGGACTTTTCGTTCAGAAAAGCCCCTAAACTTAATAACTACCTTCGGCCAATTCAACTGTTGTACATCTTACCTCACTCGTCAAAACAAGTAACACCCGCCACATAGGCAAATATTATGTACAGAAGCACACGTTCATAGGCAAAAATACGCACAGAAGCACTCGTTATTGCACTCTCAGTTTTTAAATTGGTCAGATTTTGACGTTACAAGTTGCGCTCGCAACAACACAACTGCTCTGTTTCGCATCTGAACAGCAACTGAAATTCGGTGACGATGACGTATAAAAGACAGTTACGATGACGTCAACGACCTACAGCTAATAAGGTGATGGCACGATGCCGAAAATCACCAAATATTCAGGAGTCCCACGTAAAAAAAGCGGCGTACCGCTTGTACTATTAACTATTTTATATGTTCTATTTATTTTAACATGACACCCTCCTGAATATCCGCGGCCGGTAGGTAGCGTGGGAAACAGCGATGCGCAGCCATTAAACATGGCGACCTACATAAACACACCGGCCAAACTGCTAACACATTTTGCAATTTTGTTAAATATTTTTTAACATGTTCTACATATTTTAACATGACCCCCTCTTAAATATGAACAAGGTAAGCTGTGCAGAACCCATTAATGCTACTTTTGTTGGTCTAGGACGTTTCATTCAGAAAAGCCCCTGAACTGCATAATTACCGATTTGGCTTTTGCAAAGCTTACAGCCTCAGGCTCAATAGGCGTTGATGTTGGTTGCAGTTGATGTATAGGGTGGTTGGTGTTGATGGTTGGTCCTAAAATTATTTCAACTCGTGGACAGTGGGTGGTGTTGGTGGTTGTCATGTAGAAAGTTGATAATATTAAACCTTTTACCACCAACCGACCAATCAGAAAGTGTTTTGTAGTTTGGTCATGTGATGGCAAAATTATGTGAAAAGGTTGAAATGGAGGAGGATAAAGGTCCATTTTGGTACATTGCAGTATCTTTCTGTCACATAACATGTTCAATTAACACTTACCTCAGTACTGTTGATTTCAGACAATCAAAATCTCACCATATGAAAACAATATGACTTGTTAACATCTTTACTGCTACCTGGTGGCTTGATCGCAAAACATTTTACACCTATGTGCCAACCGTCTATTGTGCCATGCAATATGTTGCACACCAACGCCTATTGTGCCAGGTGCTTATCTCAGTTGAAATTTTATGGTTGCATAATAGAAAGTATTGAATAAACATTTAAATTGTTTACTTTAGTGACTTTCAACCTGATGTTTGTTGGACTAGATAATTATTATGTAACTTTATTTATATACATTATTATTATAATCTGATATTCGAATACCTTGGTGTATGTTACGTTTGCTTAAGGGGATGCAAATACTGTATGTGTTTTAAATTCAAAACAATTGGGACTTTTAGTAATTACAAAATATTGTAAAAGTGGTCTTGTATCATACCTATTACAAAGGTATTTAATTTTCTTATTGATTTCTTAAAATTGACCTGTCCAATACCATTGTATATGTTGCACTATGTATAGTGAATTTTGATGCAAATAAACTAAACTAAACTTTATCAGAAAAATAAGTCTTAAATTGTATTTCTGTAGTGTACAGAAGCTGCTANATGCAAATAAACTAAACTAAACTTTATCAGAAAAATAAGTCTTAAATTGTATTTCTGTAGTGTACAGAAGCTGCTAGATTTTTATTTTATAGGTAGGTACATTTTTTTATTAGTATACAACCTAAAAATGTTTGAGCAAAGAGGATTATTGAAGTTTTGGCCTGCAACAAGAATAAAGTAAACACTTAAAATAAAAAAAGTATAAATCCACTCCTAAGTAGAGTTGCCAACTTTTTCAGAGTTGCCATAAGGGACACTTTTGACAACAGGACACATGACATCTGACCCCAAGAAAATTATCAAAGATAAGTTTAAATTTAAATATAATTTATGCTATTGTAAGAATATATTATAGAGGAACGAGTATTTTGTTAGGTATCCATAGCTATACAATGTCTGACTGCCTTTTGCAGATGGGCATCTTACTCCCTTTTCTGTATACTGTTAGTTTATTGCTAGTTATCACTTCCCATGCTTCTTGAATTGCTCATTATCACCATGGTTATCACTTTCCACACTTCTTGGATTCTACATTAACCACCTTACCACCAGAGATACCCTCCCCATCTCCAACTCCCATCTGCAATGTAGAAGTTCTCTGGTCGCCCCGGACGATATTTGAGACTGAGTGGGAACTGTGATGTATTTCAGAAGAGTTTGTGAAGCCATGTTTATGGTGAAATAACAGACAGTAGGGAAACTCAGTTGTGTGTGTATGAATCACATGTGTATAGTAAAATGGATCGTTTCATAGTGAGAAAAAGAACATTAGTGACACACTACAGCCAACGCAATCACCATGAAACAAAAAGAGTCCTATGGGTAAACCTTCAACTTCAACATATGTATCTTCCACAACCATCTTAGATGCCCATGATTCTGGTAATGACAGTAATGGTTTTAATCTTACTACATCATACAATATTTGCTCATATCGGTAAAAATTACGAGATTAGCGATTATACTAAATATCAACTGCTTAAACATACATGCGACAGGTCCTCATAGAGTCCATATTTAAGAATACTTAGAAAAAAAATGGAATATTTATAAACAGTATCACTAATGTGCTATTTCCGCCATTACAGTTTCACTTACCCAATGGCCACAGAAAGTTACAATTGACGCCAACAGGTGGAATTTGTCACAATGTGTTTAGTATCTTTTCTTCCAGTGTGTGTTGGTGTCATTTGTTTTAAAGTTTATTAAATTAGAAATTTAAATCACACTCATTTATGTCTATAGTTGCAAACATTATTTTGTTATTTTACATGTTTAGAGAAAGTGTCAACTGATGTAAAAAGGTATATTATTGCACAGCACAAATATTATTTAAAAAACTTTTCATTATTATAACGTTTATTTTCCCTGATAATTTCATTGGGATTAGATGTTATATATTGAGTTGTCTAGTGTCCACTATGGCAACTCTGAAAAAGTTGGTAACCCATATCACATTTCTTAGGTTGTACCACAAATATAACAATTTGCCTACCCTATCAGGTTTTTGCAGGATCAGTAATGCCCAATATAAAGATATATAAATTACCATTTGTTTACATTTCACATTGACATTTATGTGAGTAAATATTATGAGTTTATTTTAATGTTTATATTTCTCAGTTTAATATTTTCTTGTTTGTTTACATTAAAAATGGTGGTAGAAATTTTATCACAATTTTATTTTAATGTCACAGATTTCTGTAATTATTTATGCTTATTTTATGTGATTTCTCCTTGTCAAACCATATCTTCGTATACTGATAAGTTATTTCCTAAGAGGTCACTAATTGTTAACTTCTAGTAGATAAGATTTCCTTATCAGGAAACTATTTAATCCTTGATCTTAATAAGCAGGAAAGGGTTGCACATTGGCAATCCCAGGGACACTCTCTCTAGACATGATTGCGGTCAGTTCATGTAGAATTTTCTCCTGTTAAATTTATTTAAATCTTTTATAAGACCGCCCATCATAAGTCAGGGGACGATGGAAGAGAACCATCACCAATGACTTAAATTTGTGCAGGCTATTGAAGAGGCCTAAAAGCACCAGTTCAATAATTTTAATGTAATTTTCAAGACACCAAGATGATGCTAATGGACGTTTGGAACTCTATGACAGTGAAAACTTCTGAGTGTAAACCTGTACTCTAGGATATGATCAAATTATTCACCTAAGTTTTCTTGCTAATTGAAACCATTAATATGATTCTTCAGAAGGAAGATGAGTACTAAAAAATTTTCTTTATAACTTATTGACCCAGAGGTCCTTTGATTGAGTCAGCTCTACAGCAATGCTAGTCGTGATATATTTTACTTCTTTAAACTACTCAAGTTAATAAGAAATTATTTCATAAACACTTTTGTCAAGAAGTGATGGTATTAATCTGAAATAATTAGATTTTCACATAATGCTGGTTTTGAAATCTTTTAACATAGGGAGAGAGATGTGAATTTTTTTTAATTCTCTGAAAGCATTTTGAGATATGAATTACATTCTTAATGAGTAAGAAATTGAATTGTAATTGATTAGTTCTGTTAACTACAGCTGCTCATACGTGTCTGATGTTAATTTGTCTTGATATTTTTCTTACTACAGTAATAAATATCTACTTTGAATCAGGGTATATCTGTGTGATTTGTGTATATTTAGAATTTAAATATTATTTAAAGGGTATCATTTGTTTTCCATCATGATATATTTTGTCACATCATATTTCTACACGTTGGAACAAAAGAAAGGTAAACATTCTTTTACTAACCTGTTAAAGATAATTTATGATTTTTTGATAATTTATGATTTTTCACAAGGGGTTAAATGTTGTATCATTTGTTGGTCAATTGGCAATAGTGTTTTTTTCCCACATAATTCTTGTTTGTATTGTGGCACCACAGAGAAATTAATGGGTATCTTATGTACAAGGCTTTTCTATTACACAAGTACTCATTTACATTACAAATTAGACACACAAATTTTTTTATTTTATTTTAGGATAACTTTATACTTAATGTACTTTTTTTAAGTAAATAAATTTTGTTCCAAATTTTAGAAAAGCCACAAATTTACATAATTAACAATTCAGTAATTCCCAAAATGTTGCCATTATATTGGCATCTCCAATTTTGCTAGAAGTGCCCCTGAATGCAAGACCTCTAACAAATCTCGCCAGTACTTTACTTGCAAAGCAGTGTCACTATTCAGTTGAGGATGAATGTCAGTTCCTTGATTAAGTCAAATTTCTAGGTTTCTCCATTTAATGTAGCATTGCTTATGATGAGCACTCACTTCATGAGATGGCAATTTGTCATACAGTTTACGCTATGAATACTCTTACTGCCACCGTTCATCACTACACAAGACAAATTTTAGAGGTTGAGGGATATCATTGTCAGAACTGCAACTAAATAATCGACAAGGAAAACAAAACAGTGATTTATGTGTTTCACACCACACTAGCTTTCTCGTAACACTTTTTCCCCATTCTTATGTTAAGAAAATAAATCTGTTCTGGGAAAAGCTCTCTTCCAGTCACTTGGTAGATTGTCTGGCATTTTAGGGGGACCTTTCCTCACAATACTCACTACAAGACATGCATGTAAGTTGCCACTCTTTAATTTTCAGAGGTCAGAAAACATTTAAGAATTTGACATCTTTAAAAATCAGTGAATTAATAATTTTTTTCCCACATTTTGGAACTGACAAATCAACTGCAATGCCCAACTCTCTCAAAACAAAAGTATCAGAAACAACTAACTCCTCTTTTTCAGCATTATTTGCAGTATTCAACTGTGAATCCAGGTCTTAATATCTGGATCATTTTCTTGACATTATCAAGTTCAACAACATTAAAATGTACATTAAAAGCATAGCCCTGTTAAGGTTTCTTTTTTTGCTCTTCAGTTTGTAACATCGCATTTGTCAGAATTGTCGACTTGAAATCACAGCTCGGTTTTGCTCAATCGGTAGAGACATGAAACTTTAAAGGCGCCATATGCATATAAAATAAAGTCCAGTCTCGGTTTAATTACTGTAATTAATTTTAATATTCCAAAGAAACAGAGTTCCAAACAGACAGTTTCACCAGACAAACAAACAAAGAGCAGCGCAGCAGTAGTTTATTTATTATTCATTTCATTTAAAGCTTGCACCACAAGAGGAATTAACAAAGGCAGGAGGGACGTCAGTTCCCTCCTGGCACCCTAGCGACCTCCCACACCAGCGAAGAAATAATTGAGCAGGATAAAGTTTGCCGGTGTGGGGGTTATTTGCCACGCTCGATGCGTCCTCTTTGAGAGCTAGTTGTCTACTGTTTTCGGGCGGTAGGCACTCGAGGTTAAAGTCGCCCCCAGGGTGCCAAAAACGTGACCAAATAAGGGCATGGCATAGGCCGGAATTCCTTCGAAAGCCTATGTGACCCCTGTCACAACCACTCCCCACGCCATGCCGAACTGCGACGTAGTAAAAAATAATCAATGTTCTAGAAGATTCTAATGTCTACTGAGGTTGGAAAGCTTCTTTCTACAATGCTGACACAAACATAAACTAAGATTTCTGTAAAGGCGAACGTATGCCCGATAAATATACTAGCAATACTTTGAATCCTGATTAAATATTATAAAGCTTCGCAAAACAAAAGAAAAAAGAACCAAGTATCCCGATAATTATTATGACTGCGTCATTACAAGTTGTCCTAAGCACATAATCACTGATTAAATGTTGCTTTCTGTTAGTGGATGAGGAAGTACTAGGTACTGAACTTGGACAGACTGATGCAAAAATGTTTGTGGAAGAGGATCTACTCGATTTGGTAAAGGAAGGCTGTGTTGCTGCTAGCAGTTGATTTTCCAAATTTTCTTCATTTTCACTCTCTGGTACAACTCTAGCTCAACATTTCTGTAGGTGAGTTCTTGCACTTTATATCTTGCAACTTAGTCAATTCACAATGTTTACATCTACATTTTGAATCACCATCAATTTTGGTTACTTCTCTCCACTCATTTGCCAACTTATGTCCACTTCCATGCACTGTTGGCATTTTTCATTTGATGTGTTCCTGGCATCTCAGATTTTTTAAAAATGTATTTTACTACACTTTTCAAAATTTGGTTATTCACACACATACACAACACCATACTTGATGTATTGATTGCAAACACAATATGAGTTTTAATTTACCTAATGGACTGTAAACTTTTTCAGGTACAAGGTAACACCACTACACTTCCCATTCTGACTATGACAATTCCTTGCAATAAACTGAATTATCCAATATATAGCAACACCAAAACTTTCAATACCTAAATCAACCATTTTGACTTTTCAGTAGAAAACAATTTGTATGTAACTGCCACATTACTGTGTATCTAACCAGATACATACTCATGATTACAGACTAAAAAGAGGAATTCCCTGCATATTTATTACCTAACCAATCAGCTTCATTTGTGTAACTGGAAAGGGGAACTCCTTATTTACTACTCCTCAGTCAGTCAGGTTCTTTAGCCGGGGGAATCCTCTTCAGCAATGTAGAAGGGGAAATCCCCTTTTGCTTGCTGCTGTGTACAGATGACTCACTTATTTCCTGTTAATAGTAAGTCATACTATTTACTGTGTATAAAATAAAATTTAATGAATATGTTTGAATATTTTATACAGTAGCAAAAGCTTAAAAATTTTGAAAAAACCCACTTGGTGCATCAAGTGGGTTTTTTCTAGTGGATCCACCCAAAAAACCCTGGGTGGGTTTTTTTCGGGTGGTCCCACTTTGGCAAACCCTGGTTTGACAGCCAGTTTGATAACTTCCACATTTTTGAGGATACAAATTTAAAATTATTTAGAATTGTCTTTCAGTGGTGGGATTATTTTTCTAGTTATTTGATATTGTTTATGAAAATATATATGTACTGAAATATTTTTTAGAGCAATCCTGCCAAGAAAAAAATTAAAAATTCTCAAACACATTCCAAAAGGAAATTGGATAATGAGGAAATCGAAAGTTCTGAAGATGAGGAAGGAAAGCTAGAGCGACCACGGGCTGTCCTGGAGTCTGACGATGAAACAAATGAGACAACACAAGCCAAACGTCTCAGGCTTGCCAAACTGTATCTCAGTGAACTTGAGAAGGAAGGTAAATATGTTTCTATTTATTACTTTTAGTTATTTAGTCAAGTTTATGTTGCAATTAAATGAAAGGCATATGTGGACTGCTGGGATGTAATTCAATAAGCAATTTTTAACACACAAACTTTGTAAATAACAGTGCACCAGGTCTGCTTGCTTATGATGTTAATTTCAGTCTGTGCTAAAGCAATGTGTACTTTTATTTTTAGCAATTGTAGTGATTGTTGTTAAACATGTGGCAGAAACGTTAAGTTGCTGCTGGGAACTTGTCTTGTCTTACCATTCCCAAGAGAAAGTGTCTCCTGTAATGCCTTACCCAACCATCTAACTTGATTTCTTTTCACTCCAAATGTCCTTTGGTAAATGGAGTGGTCAAAGACAAGTACAGCAAGAGGAAGCAAGCAGACCACTCAGCCCAAATGCAGGATGTGCAGGACAGGGGCTCGTGAGTAGTCGTACGACTCGCCTCCCACAACTGTGTACTGGATTCAGTTCCCTGCAGGGCCACCCAGATTTTTGCATGTGGTAAACATGGTGGACATTGCTGTTGGCCAGCGGATGTTCTTGGGGTACTCCCTCTACTCATACTCATACTATACGTTAAATCTTTTGCAATACAAGTAATCACCAATTTTGTGATCTCATTGCCTTCTGAATCATCATCTACCAACATACCTTAAAGTAATAAATTAAGTACAGTTGGTATTTTCACGTTCTCATGTTCGGATAGGTCTCGTGGCCAAGTCTGTTTTTTTAGTTCCTTTTGTACAGAATTTCTAACAGTCATAGCAAACTTCTTAACACATCCTGTGATATCTCAATTTACATTCCAAGTAAACTCAAGTTCTTTTTTTAATTGGTAGTTCTCAATTACAAGTTCATCCCGAGACAAATGATAAAGATAAACTAGTACTCTCGTGCTTGATGTTTGAACCTTGTGAACAGCACTTCCAAATTTGCTTGTGATTTATTCATGTGTGCTTCTTTGAAGATGGCTTGAAATCTTTTATTCCTATATCTTTCATACATGTTTCAGATTATTAGTGAGTTGCGACAATTCAAATATACCTTCAGACCTTCTTCACAGTACATAATATCTCTATTTGTATCGTCTCCAGAATATGATAATCAGAATAGTATTCATTAAAATCTTTCTCATCCATTTCCATGTTACAATGCTCAGGGTTCTTGGAATATATTTTGTAATAGGAATTGTGGTACAGTGGAACCCTCTTATAAGGTTCTTCATGGGTCCGCAAGAAAGTGACACATAAGCATGAAAACACTATAAGAGGGAAACACAAAAATTCTAGAGTCGGTACAACAAAAGATATAAAATTATGCATCGTAATAAACACAAAACTTTATAAAATGAACAAAACTAATATTTTTAAAAAATACATAATCTTTTATGAAATTTTATCTCCTGGTTGCAAAATCATAAAATTAGTAAATGAGCAAAGATTACTGTATATGCAAAACAAGTACAATTGTTCATGGCAGTTTGTCTCCTGATACCAAAGCACACAAAATTGTCTACAAGAAAAATACATAACATAAAATCTTTCATGGGAGTTTGTCTCCTGGTTGCATCAATGATTCGGTTCAGAGTAATCACTGGGATTTCCAAATTCCGAGAAATTGCTGTGTGTGTTCTACCGGGATTAATGTCCACATGCTTGATTAAGTTTAACTTTTCAGCTAATGAAAATTTGCCTTTTCTTAGAGGCACTCATTTTAATTTTTTACTAAAACTGTTTCAAGGACGAATTAATTTTCACTACGTAAATATTAACTAGGCATGTGCGAAGGTCGTTTTTTAAATGCGAAGAGAAGTCGAAGCGAAGCTTGCATCATGCAAAGGAATTTCAAAGAAAAATCGAAGTCGAAAGATTAAAAAATATATATATTAATTTATAGTAGGTTACAGTTTTCAAGTGTATTCAACTCATTTGTACTGTTACTGCCAAAAAAATGTATGCCTACTAGACACTGAGCAATGGAATAAAACATATCCTAATCTTGCACTGCTGAAAAGCTGAAATATCAAAATCTACATACCTACAAACTTCATAAAAACTACCATACTCCATATATACAGTCCCATTTGGCACCACCACCGCACAGTGATTTAAATGGGTGGCTATCAACATTTGACCTCTTCCCTTTCCTCCTCCAAGGACCCTTGTCAATGTTAGGCCAGATAGTAAACTTGCTGGATGGTAGTGGCATTAGGGCCTCAGAGCAAGAGAGTTGAGCCACTTTCACTACCCACAAGGAAAGTTCACAGTCATTACTTATTTTTCTCTTTATTACTTTTTCAATTTTTNTTGAGCCACTTTCACTACCCACAAGGAAAGTTCACAGTCATTACTTATTTTTCTCTTTATTACTTTTTCAATTTTTATAAGATTTTTCTATTTTTGTTCTCATAGTAAAATGGCTCCTGCAGTGCCATTTCCTGTGGCAATATACATTGTCTTAAACATAATCATCTTGTTTATTTTAACATATTTCAAGAATACCTTGATGTATGCGCACTTTACCAGATCATTTCAGTGTCCTCTGTGATTCAAGACTTTCAGGTGATATGAGATTCATGTCGTCATCAGTACAAGGAATGGTTACAGTATGGAGTTGTCAGCTGCTGTTTTGGTTTCGTGATGGAAGTCTCATTAACCTGCCTGACGTCAATATTCCAGAACTGGGGAGAAGGAAATAAGAGTGAAAAATACCATCCTATTTTGGGTTGTGGAGGAACTGAAAGTGGTTGGTTCACAACTGGCGGTTTGCTGGTGTACAGCAAGGTTGTCATGCTTGGGCGAACTTTACAATCATACTCCCAGCATGGTGCTGGTTGTATTGATGTTGTCGCATTGCTACTTCCCTGTGACATCACATCAGTTGGATGTTTGGAAACTTTTAAATTTCTGGATTTCCATTGAACCACATCACCTGCCCATCGCCCTAGGTTGTCACATATGGCGAACCTATAGTCTTGGAGAGAGAATGGTGTGTGTTGCTCCCTCTGCACTGTTTCTGCACATATGTGGATGCAACNAGGTTGTCACATATGGCGAACCTATAGTCTTGGAGAGAGAATGGTGTGTGTTGCTCCCTCTGCACTGTTTCTGCACATATGTGGATGCAACAAGCTGTTCTATGGATTTTTCATTTGCTGAAGAGACATTTTTGGGTGTATTTTCTGGATCCTTCTAAAAACTGTGTTGCCACAAATTATTTGTTTATCAGGTGGTATGAGAGAGGATCCTATATTAGTGTCCCCATTTCATTAAGCAGGCAAAGAGATCAAGGCAGGCACAAGTTAATTATAATGGTTTTTAGCCTTCCAGGCATTAGGGCTATGGGTATTTTTTTGTTAAATTTATGTGTGTAGAGTTTGCGGAAAGATTATGCATATTATTAAAGAAAATATTTGGAGGAAAAAAATTAGGCGACTTTGTACTAATTTTTTGTGCTATTTGAGCCATAATGTAATTGTTCATATAGGTTTATTTGTGGATACCAATATTTTTAAAATGTAATTTTGCTTGAGCTTGTACAGTCATTGGGCCCCATAATGTAACATTTATAGGTGTAACATAAAGCTGGTATTCATACTTTAAGATTGACCAGAATCATATCAGATCAGTTACAATCAAAGCGCCAAGACACTATATTGGCTAAANTATTCATACTTTAAGATTGACCAGAATCATATCAGATCAGTTACAATCAAAGCGCCAAGACACTATATTGGCTAAAGCTCTGTAACCAGTGGTGAACAAGCTGGTTTTTGTTTTAAGAGGAGAGTTGGGTTGGTTCATAGGAGAGTTAGGTTTTTTTTAAGTACTTGCTGTTAAGTCATACTGTAATTATAGGGATAAATGCAGTGGCGACTCGCAAGGGATGTGTTTGACGTGCTACTTAACCTAAATTTTACAATTAGTATTTATTTACTTTGTTTTTATTTTATCTGTCTGATCCATTATTTTATATAATTCCTCCATACGTTTCAAGAAAAAAAAATTGTTTCTTACGCCGTTCTTTATCTGAGGCACGTAACAGCACAGTTGACATGCTAGTCTTTTCGCCTCAAAAACGTAAGTTAGGAAATAGAGAATGTGGTGATATAGCGCCTAGACAGTTAATGACTGGGATTGCGTTTGGAAACTGTACGTGTTTTCCTTCCCGCTGAGGTGCTCTGGCGGCCCTTACTGTTTAGCGTCAATACCGGAATGCTGCTGAAGTTTTTCTGAGCCTATCTGAAGAAGAAACGGTCATCTGCGTCTCTAGACCCGGCATGGCAGTATGTACATATCTGTTTATGGCAGTGTGAAATGCGATTCAAATTAGTAATATTATGTGTAACATTAGAGAAATGTCTTTTCATCGATGTAAGGACGATGACCAGGAAGACTTGGGATTGCATGGAAGATCCGTGTTAATGTTGAAAATGTGTGTCAGTGAAGCAACTAATAAACAATTTGTTAGGAAATTGAAAACTTTGTGGTTTGATGAATATCAATGGTTGTATGGCAGCTGTTATCTGGAGCGTTTATTTTGTTTCCCGTGCTTGCTGTTCAGCATTAAACTCAATACATATTTCATTGCATAAGAAGATCTTGTGCACGTTAAGGTTCCCGCCTACCTGGCACTTGAACATCATTGCAGATTGTTTGAAATTCAAGTTTTCCTTCAAAACTACTAACAGTGTGTCCAATGTGCTGTTATAAGAAAAGAACACACACTTCAGACGAGCGCTGTTGAGTGCTTTCAAGACGTCATGCACGTTAGAAACACCATTTCATAGCACTCCAAAAACGGCTAACTGAAAGTCCCATAGGTACACGCAGTGCGACTAGAACACTGTATGCCAGTTCAGACCCTTGTGCTTAGTGGCCGTGTTGCACTTGATACGCATAGCAGTCTCGTCCTTATACCCGCACTTCTCTGCCTCAAATACGGAAAAAAGCTCCAAGTAGGCGAGAGCCTTCCCCCCCTTTCTTTCTCACCACCCTTGTGCCCTACTTTTCCACACAGGCGCACAAGTACTGCAGCTGATCGTCTATGTCATAGCACATGCACGGTCACTAGAAACTTGGAACAAGTTGTATTTATTTTATGCCCTTGGGAAAGAAACTAAATTCCAAGCAGTTTTGTAACAGACCATTGTCCTTTTGTTGTGGTGCATGCTGGGAGTTAGTCTATTCGCTGTTTCTTCACACTTTTTGAATCAAATGTTTGAAAAATCACCCCACGTACGACGTGCTTGGTTGTTTCTGTATTATGTCGTGTATCACATGTGTTTTATACTTCAGTTAACAGAAAAATATCTAATTTTTGGTGTAATTAAACTTTTAATTATATTTTATTTATAAAATACAAGACTTAATTTATCATTCATATGAATACAAACAAGGAGAAAATAGGTGAGTTGGTAATGCCTAGTAAGAAATAATTCTATTGCAAAATGTTATTAAACTGAGTGCACATGAATGCTGTGCATTATCCCTTTGGTGTAATTTACTAGGCTTGGTTAAGCTTTGTTTGCACGAGGCGGAGGATTATCCTGGAAGTAGAACTTTAGCAGGGCTTCAGAAAAGTTGGAAGTAACTGTGAATGGACTATGTGATATTTGCTGTGCATAACTTGTACACGTGTGACAAACTGCCCTTGTGCCTTGAGACAAAAATGTCAACCGTGTAAAAAAATCATAAATAAAAAAATTTGTATTTGTTAATGTCCGTGTTCTCTGTATTGAATGATAAGTACAAATAACACAAATGTGAGACTACAAAATTTTTTAAGTTTTAAGACTATCAGATTTTACAAAAATTTGATGTGAAATTATTTGCAGATATATTATAAAACGTCTGAGGTACAAAAAATCTGTAGAGACTTTTATTTTTTATAATTTAGTTGCAGACATTTTTGTCCCATACATTTTTCTAAGTTGCTACGCTAAATACAATTTGATTAATAATANTATAATTTAGTTGCAGACATTTTTGTCCCATACATTTTTCTAAGTTGCTACGCTAAATACAATTTGATTAATAATAAATAGTGAACAGAATATGGCAATTGACTGAGTTGTGAATAGGAGACCTTTTATTTCTTCAGCGATCTGTATATTANAAATAGTGAACAGAATATGGCAATTGACTGAGTTGTGAATAGGAGACCTTTTATTTCTTCAGCGATCTGTATATTATATTAACATGTTATTCTGAATGAGCAGTTATATTTAATGAATGGTATTGACCTTGTAAGGTCAGCTTAACTTGGTATTCAGACTAGTTCCATATTGCGTTTTGTGTATGTGTGTGTACTGTCTTTGTATAAGCACATGACATGATGTAATTTTCTAAAGATAACAATCAGTTTAACTATCACAATTTTTAGAAGTTTCTAGTGATAGACTCCGTGCAGCAACACCTACAAAATCTATTCCCATCCTTTGCTCAAGGTGCTTCATGCTTCACCTACTTTCGGATTCATGATCTCCCACTGGATAAATTTCATGAAAATGTTGAATGTAACTTGTGTATCTCACTTTTTGTGATAATACCAATGAATAACATTCATTTTAAAGAAAATTGTACCTATATTTGTACCTGTGATATTTGGCATTGAAGAAAAAAAGTAAATAAAAAACAGACAAATGGCTGAATAATCATTTCAAGAATTTATAAGGGGAGGGGGAACAGGCACATGAAACACCATTAAACATTTAGGCATATGGAAATTTACTTTATTGAGAACACAAAATAATTTCTGTTTTAGTGATACAATTTTTTACATTAATATTAAAATACGCACTGTCTTCCGGTAGAAAGAGAGTTTTTACATTAATATTAAAATACGCACTGTCTTCCGGTAGAAAGAGAGGTAGGTGATAGTACCCTAAACTTAAGGCATAAAAAGCGAAGGTGGTAATTTTTTTTAGATATTTAAAAGGAAAACATATTTTGTCCTAAATTTTTTTCATTTACGTTAATAATTGCAAAGATATTATCAAAAAGTAACTTTTGTTATAAANTTTTTTACATTAATATTAAAATACGCACTGTCTTCCGGTAGAAAGAGAGGTAGGTGATAGTACCCTAAACTTAAGGCATAAAAAGCGAAGGTGGTAATTTTTTTTAGATATTTAAAAGGAAACCATATTTTGTCCTAAATTTTTTTCATTTACGTTAATAATTGCAAAGATATTATCAAAAAGTAACTTTTGTTATAANACATATTTTGTCCTAAATTTTTTTCATTTACGTTAATAATTGCAAAGATATTATCAAAAAGTAACTTTTGTTATAAATAACACATGTCCCAACAAAAAAAAAATTTCCATTGGAAATTACTTATTAGACATTGCTGTCATATATATTTGTGATCTCAGTATACAATTGTACCAGTAAAATACTCATAGCAGGTGCCACCAAAACTAGTACTTNTCATATATATTTGTGATCTCAGTATACAATTGTACCAGTAAAATACTCATAGCAGGTGCCACCAAAACTAGTACTTAAGTCAAATTACGTCAAAAACCTACATATTCTGATAAAAAGCTATTTTACCCCCATAAAACTACTCCGTAGANTCATATATATTTGTGATCTCAGTATACAATTGTACAAGTAAAATACTCATAGCAGGTGCCACCAAAACTAGTACTTTAGTCAAATTACGTCAAAAACCTACATATTCTGATAAAAAGCTATTTTACCCCCATAAAACTACTCCGTAGATGTTNAAGTCAAATTACGTCAAAAACCTACATATTCTGATAAAAAGCTATTTTACCCCCATAAAACTACTCCGTAGATGTTGCTGTGCATATTTTCACACTGCTTAAACATTGTACCAATAAGATATCATGAGGTAGTAGGTAGCCTTAAAAGTTGTGAAAAGGAATTTAAAAAACAAAACAACATTAATTTTATTTGGTGCAGATGATATGCATTCTGTGTTTTAATGGTTTGAATCACAATATTTCATTTCAAATGAGTTCTTAAAAGTCCTCTTTGGCAGAAATTACGAGGACTTAACATTTATGGGCTTCATCCCCATCTTGTCGGATTTTGTGAGCTGCATTGCAGACACATTTTCTACTTCCTACTGAGGGTAGGTACTTGAGCTGCATATCGGAATGTTTCCTGGTTGTAGCTGGGCTCACCGCCTTCTCATAGCACTGGTTCTATGCAGGACATTCCAGAGTACGGCTTTCTCTATCTAGCTTTAAGATATTAAACACTGTATCTATCAAGTCCCTTTCACTACTTTAGGCCAGCAGTCTTGGGAAACATTGTTAAATTTTTAACGGCCATGTCTGCAGAAAATTATTNCCCTTTCACTACTTTAGGCCAGCAGTCTTGGGAAACATTGTTAAATTTTTAACGGCCATGTCTGCAGAAAATTATTCATGCAAACACTCACTAGTACTATATACGGTATGTATATCTAGAGTTTTGTCATGTCTGCACCTTGCCAGCACTGTACTATGCTGTGACATGGCAGTAGTTTCCTGCACTCCTTCCTCCGTAATTGTTGGCTTAAGAGTTGGGCCAGGCACTGTAAACCATCCTCCCGGCCCATGCCCTGAGTGTCCCCTCTGAAGGCAGGAATCCAACCATTGCACACAATCAAAGTTTGTAGCTATAACCAATCGTGTGGGGTTCTTATTTAACCTGTACATAATGAATCCTGTCGTCCAGCAACAAATATTAAGGTAATTATGCAATTTAGGGGCTTTTCTGCAAAACAAAATTCCCTGAAAAGTGGTATATTTCCACTCTACTAATTATGCAGAACACAANATTTAGGGGCTTTTCTGCAAAACAAAATTCCCTGAAAAGTGGTATATTTCCACTCTACTAATTATGCAGAACACAAATATACTAGGGGCATTAACGTCAGACTAATTTCATAATGTGTGCCCACCTAACCTAACAACCTAACCCCACGATGAGTGAATAACTATTTTACATTTTTAAACTAACCTGGGATTGTTGGGTTTTAAACTAACCTCGGATTTTAGGGTTTTAAAATTATATACCAATTTAGTAAAATCTAGGAAGTTAGGGATTTAAAGGATTCGTAATACACACGGAAGAATATCAGTTAGCTCACCTAGGTAGCGGCGAGTACAATTCCTCTGTCCTCGGCCAATTCAACTGCTGTACACCTTACCTCACTCGACGAAACAAGTAACACCCGCCACATAGACAAATATTATGTACAGAAGCACATGTTCATAGGCGAAAATACGCACAGAAGCACTCGTTATTGCACTCTCAGTTTTTAAATTGGTCAGATTTTGACGTTACAAGTTGCGCNGAAAATACGCACAGAAGCACTCGTTATTGCACTCTCAGTTTTTAAATTGGTCAGATTTTGACGTTACAAGTTGCGCCCGCAACAACACAACCGCACTGTTTCGCATCTGAACAGCAACTGAAATTCTATGACGATGATGTATAAAAGACAGTTACGATGACGTCAACGACCTACAGCTAATAAGGTGATGGCACGATGCCGAAAATCACCAAATATTAAGGCGTCCCANTACGATGACGTCAACGACCTACAGCTAATAAGGTGATGGCACGATGCCGAAAATCACCAAATATTAAGGCGTCCCACGTAAAAAAAGCGGCGGACCGCTCGTACTCCTAACTATTTTATTTAATATGTTCTATTTATTTTAACATTATGCCCTCCTGAATATCCGCGGCCTGTAGGTAGCATGGGAAACAGCTATGTGCAGCCATTAAAACATGGCGACCAACGTAAACACACCGGCCAAACTGCTAACACATTTCACAATTTTGTTAAATTTTTTTTTATATGTNCCCTTTCACTACTTTAGGCCAGCAGTCTTGGGAAACATTGTTAAATTTTTAACGGCCATGTCTGCAGAAAATTATTTATGCAAACACTCACTAGTACTATATACGGTATGTATATCTAGAGTTGTGTCATGTCTGCACCTTGCCAGCACTGTACTATGCTGTGACATGGCAGTAGTTTCCTGCACTCCTTCCTCCGTAATTGTTGGCTTAAGAGTTGGGCCAGGCACTGTAAACCATCCTCCCAGCCCATGCCCTGAGTGTCCCCTCTGAAGGCAGGAATCCAACCATTGCACACAATCAAAGTTTGTAGCCATAACCAATCGTGTGGGGTTCTTATTTAACCTGTACATAATGAATCCTGTCGTCCAGCAACAAATATTAAGGTAATTATGCAGTTTAGGGGCTTTTCTGCAAAACAAAATTCCCTGAAAAGTGGTATATTTCCACTCTACTAATTATGCAGAACACAAATATACTAGGGGCATTAACGTCAGACTAATTTCATAATGTGTGCCCACCTAACCTAACAACCTAACCCCACGATGAGTGAATAACTATTTTACATTTTTAAACTAACCTAGGATTGTTGGGTTTTAAACTAACCTCGGATTTTAGGGTTTTAAAATTATATACCAATTTAGTAAAATCTAGGAAGTTAGGGATTTAAAGGATTCGTAATACACACGGAAGAATATCAGTTAGCTCACCTAGGTAGCGGCGAGTACAATTCCTCTGTCCTCGGCCAATTCAACTGCTGTACACCTTACCTCACTCGACGAAACAAGTAACACCCGCCACATAGACAAATATTATGTACAGAAGCACATGTTCATAGGCGAAAATACGCACAGAAGCACTCGTTATTGCACTCTCAGTTTTTAAATTGGTCAGATTTTGACGTTACAAGTTGCGCCCGCAACAACACAACCGCACTGTTTCGCATCTGAACAGCAACTGAAATTCTATGACGATGATGTATAAAAGACAGTTACGATGACGTCAACGACCTACAGCTAATAAGGTGATGGCACGATGCCGAAAATCACCAAATATTAAGGCGTCCCAAGTAAAAAAAGCGGCGGACCGCTCGTACTCCTAACTATTTTATTTAATATGTTCTATTTATTTTAACATTATGCGCTCCTGAATATCCGCGGCCTGTAGGTAGCGTGGGAAACAGCTATGTGCAGCCATTAAAACATGGCGACCAACGTAAACACACCGGCCAAACTGCTAACACATTTCACAATTTTGTTAAATTTTTTTTTATATGTCCTACTTATTTTAACATGACCCCCTCTTAAATATGATCAAGGTAAGTTGTGCAGAACCCATTAATGCTACTTTTGTTGGTCTAGGACGTTTCGTTCAGAAAAGCCCCTAAACTGCATAATTACCAAGATATATCTGGCACCATCACCTTTGTCACAATTTGTATATTATTCCTGCTAGGGTCTACATGCTTTATCAAATCTCCATCTGATCACACAATAACCATTAAAAAGCTGTGTTTGACCTTACTGCATCATAAAATAACAGGGTCGAAAGTAAGCCTTCTGTTTTGGTGACATTCTTTTAACGAGTCCAACAATTCCTGTGGATTAACTGGCTGACTGTTCTAGGTGAGCCTGTTAGCCACCTCTATGGTTGAAAATGNCTTACTGCATCATAAAATAACAGGGTTATTCTCCTTCCACCATTCATAGAATGTAATATGAATATAGCTATTATAGCTCACTGTACCACCATCTCCTCAAGCTTGGTAAGCTTATGGTTTCTTTCAGGTTTCTGATATGGAGGTACTGGATCTTACTTCCTTTTTATTATAAGTATTGCAGGATGCATCTGCACCTTGACCAAACATTTCTGCTCTTCCAGTCATACAGTCGTACGGATCGTAGTGAATCCCCATATAAGCGCAGTCCACACACACTGAAGAGAGAGGTTTCTCTTTTCACTTGTAAGTTCTTTTGGAGATGATTCCTCTACCACAACGTCTTTAAGTTCAACTTCCTGTTTAAGTTCTCATTCTCCTGTTTGCTTATTCATCTTGTCCACCAATTTCCTCATTACATATCATCTGTCTTGCTGAAAATGCCTCCTTCTACATGCCCGCAATGAGGGGCTAACACAGTATCCTTCACAAATGTAATTTAGGACCACGTAAATGGCCACCCTAGATCCATATGGTTATTACTATTAACAGTCATCCATTGTCAGGGTCAACTTTATCCTTCAACCAAATGTCAGATTCCTATAAAGAATGCCCCACTTCAGCAACAAACTTAGACCATCTAGAGTATCAGTCCTCGCTCCTCAGGATCTCTGCATAATCCCATGGGTCATATCTCTGGGTCAGCATACCATAGACCAAGGCCANCAGTCCTCGCTCCTCAGGATCTCTGCATAATCCCATGGGTCATATCTCTGGGTCAGCATACCATAGACCAAGGCCACACATCTGGTTGTTAAACTTCAGCAGGGACTCAACGCAACAAAGAGAATTTACTAAGTTAACGCAGGCCACTAAATATACACCAGAGAACTGGAAGCCTTGTGGCATGGAGGACACCTCATCTTTCCCCAGAGTAACAAGACATATGTAACCGTGAAATTATCTGTACCCACTGAACCAAGCTCTTATCTCCATCTTAATGAAGTCAGATGGCCAGACTTACACTACCATACTGTGGTAACTGCATGTGGAGAGCATGCTAGTTAGGACTTAGCACTCTTTACAATACTCAGTTCTTCCTTTCTCAATGTACTATACTTCTTAATGCTTCCTAATAATGGCTAGTCAGCCACAATGTAAATGTACCAAACACTAGAAGCAAAGTTTACTTCTAATAGTGCTCATTATTGTTTATGTTTAGTAAAATAATTCATATAACAGTGTTGCATGATTGTGTATTGTATTTTTTTTTGTTGCTGTAGAAATATGATTAAGATTGTACATGGTTAATTGAGCACTTTGGAAAAAACTCTGCATTGGATCTACTTTTTTTTTNTAGAAATATGATTAAGATTGTACATGGTTAATTGAGCACTTTGGAAAAAACTCTGCATTGGATCTACTTTTTTTTTACTATTTTGTGTCCTTCCACCATATGTCAAATTAACTTTGTTATTTACCATCTCACGTTATTTGTGTNTTTTTTTTTACTATTTTGTGTCCTTCCACCATATGTCAAATTAACTTTGTTATTTACCATCTCACGTTATTTGTGTGTTATTCAAGTGAAACTGGAATTTTTTTTAGGAAAGCACATGTGTTAATAATACTGTATGCACATCTGTGCTTTTAAGTGTACAAAACAAGAGAAACTGACTTCCGTAGTCATCAATTTAAAAGTCACACTATCAATGAAAACATTAAATTGTAGAACTATGTTTCTTAATTCACTACCAACTTTACTGGGGGCAGCATTCCAGCATTTACTGTCACATATATGTAATTATGGGCAGTAATTTTTGTTAGAGGTTTATTTCAAAAGTGTTTATTTTGCTGTGAACAGCGTTGTTATATTGTGAAGTGAGGTACGTGTGTGTACCATAGGTGATTGTGGTTGTGTGTGGTGTAGAAGCGGAGCGCCGGGAGGGAGCTGGGCTGGACAGGGATGCGATTGCCCGCCGGCTGAAGGAGGAGGTTCTGGAGCAGAGTGGTAGGTTGCGGAGGACCGTGGCAGACGACTATGTGGGGCCAGACCTCGACCGTGTGGTGCTCTTGCACTGCAAACAGCAGCAGTATCCGCTCACGTGCNCTCGACCGTGTGGTGCTCTTGCACTGCAAACAGCAGCAGTATCCGCTCACGTGCCTCGTCCTTTCCTCCGACAACAGCTGTGCATACACCGGCTCCAAGAACTGCAGCATAGTAAAGTGTTCGTGTCGCTTCCTTTATGTTGCATCTTTTAGTTAGGGCATAGCTATCCAAGTCAGAGAATTGGTTTTGCTTCAATAAAAGTTTTTAGTGCAGATAAATATATTAGTGAGACATGGTTTAGATAGATGTTATGCACTGGTAAAGAGATTTTTTTATTATTAGATTTGCAGCAACACTCATTTTTTAAAACATAAAACAATCACCAACTGTTAACAGTATTTAAGTTTGAAATAGATTAAAATGTTAGTTGCTGTGTTTATAAGTGTAGCTCTGATGATGCATGTGCAACTAAATAAACTTGTTAAATGATGATGTGACTGTAATTGATTCATATTGTTAACGGTTGGGAACACAGTGTTTTTTAGTTTGGGCTACTATTTTAAACTGCAATGTATAAATATTCTAAGGAACATTTGTTTCTTTTAGAGTAAAATCACTAAAATTCAGTCAGGTGTTAATGTGTTGTGCTAGAGCTGTGATTTTACATTAATAATTCATTGATTTATTATAATTGTTAGTAGAGGTGAGCCGATATGGTTTTTGAGCCTTTTCCGATATTGCCGATACAAACTTACTGATATTGCCGATACCAATACCGATACTGCCTTGACAAGGAAAAATAACATTATTGCAAGTTTCAAAAAATTAAAACTTAATTTTTAAACATTTACCTAAATAAAATTCTAATT
>NQII01008937.1:0-22533 GCA_002778355.1 Clitarchus hookeri | reverse complement strand
AAATAATTTTATTTTCCCGCGAGCTCTGTATAATTTTTAAAGTAACTTGTATTTCGTAAACCCCGTTTATGAACGACCCTACACACGTCCACAAGCTCCGTTTACGAATGCAGCGCCACCAAAGCAGTTCACCAATTGCCGCACGCAGCAGCACCTCCTGGCCACATCAAAGCCTATTCTTGAAACGCCATTTGATGGCGAATGGATACATAAACGAAAAGGCGCGGCGATTGTCAACTGTCAAGAAAGTGGCCTTCTTATATGGTACAGAATATACATACGTGTTTTATTTGTGCGAATATTAGTTTGCTGACTTGAAACAAAGAAACGTCTTCAATTATTATGTTTTACCTGTTTTTCGACGTGAGTAATTTCAAAACAAATAGTGATTGAATTATCAAAAATAAATTGCGTAGTTGTAAACAATTGCAACCTTTCAGAACTAGTTGTGTATACTAGCTTTTGAGGTTAGGGAGTGTCTGTTTACCTGCTCTTGGCGCTACTGAATTTTGGTAGTACCGGTTTTAAGATAGTTTTTTCACAGATAAACAATAGTTCCGAATATATTTTGGTTTTCGGACAGAATAACTGATCGATGGATGCGGGTAAAATAAAGTTTTAAGGGTGTAGCATGCGGGTTTTTTTTAACATTGTTTAATATAGGATATTTGTTGGGATAATCCAAAAAAATCGACTGATACGGGAAAACGACAACGAAGTTTCACTGTAGTGAGCAAAGCACTCTAATCATGGCAAGTTGTAAACAGCATCATCTTATATTCTTAGGGCAAAATATCGGTTAAAATATCGGCGATTTAAACATGAATTGCGCACAATTCCAATAATTATGATATCGGCCGGTATCGGCTCAGCCCTAATTGTTAGTTTATGTTCGTTAAAATCTGTAATTAGTTATTATGTAGTCATTATTGCACTCGGTGAATGAGTAATTCTTAGAAATCCAAATTAATGTAAAAGCTGAAATGAAAAAAAAAAAATCACTTCCTTAAGACAAACAGGTAAAAAGCAGGTTTATTCTTGAAATGATAACAACTAGGAATGTTATGCATTTGATCAGAGCNTTGGCTCAGCCCTAATTGTTAGTTTATGTTCGTTAAAATCTGTAATTAGTTATTAGGTAGTCATTATTGCACCCGGTGAATGAGTAATTCTTAGAAATCCAAATTAATGTAAAAGCTCAAATGAAAAAAAAAAAATCACTTCCTTAAGACAAACAGGTAAAAAGCAGGTTTATTCTTGAAATGATAACAACTAGGAATGTTATGCATTTGATCAGAGCAGTTGGACAATTGGCCGGTATGAGTAGGTGGATTTGATGCTCAAGCCCTTCAGTGATTTGGTCTTGTCATGGCTGATCTTGGGACACATTAAAAACCACCTTCTTCTGTGTTGCTAACCACCAAGGAACTCCGCCACAATCCACAACCAAGGCCTNAGGAATGTTATGCATTTGATCAGAGCAGTTGGACAATTGGCCGGTATGAGTAGGTGGATTTGATTCTCAAGCCCTTCAGTGATTTGGTCTTGTCATGGCTGATCTTGGGACACATTAAAAACCACCTTCTTCTGTGTTGCTAACCACCAAGGAACTCCGCCACAATCCACAACCAAGGCCTCCCGTGTGTGGTACCAACTTTACCACATGTCCGTACACTTCATGTTGGATCTGCTGCTATACGATGCTTACTGAGTTCTTCCTGTGATCAGCAGGAATGATCATACAAGTGTGTGGCCCATTGAATAAGTTTCATTGCAGTGGCAGTCTCCGGCAATAGCATACTTGCCACTGGGGAGTACTAGTGTGTGCAGTTGAAGTAATACGTGAGTGTGCCAGCATGGGCTTTATTGCATTTAGTCCTAGCCACCCTATATGGTCTCTCTGTCTCTCCACCTTATAAAAGAAGTTGTCCTATCGCAAATGATTCATGCCAAGTGAATGTCTTTGTCATAAGTGAAGGAGTGATTCCTGGTGTTCTTGTGCATTGTCTTAAATAAATATCTTCAGGGACACACACTCAAGTAACACAAAGGGTGGTGGANATATCTTCAGGGACACACACTCAAGTAACACAAAGGGTGGTGGATGAATATCCGTGAACAGACAAGAACATGGTGCACAGCAGACTGGCTTAATCCCAGGTACTTAGGGGCGGCCTTAACTATTGCGAGGCCCCGGGCGGCAGATCCTTGCCAGGCCCTTGTCCTTTGTGCAAAGTATGTGAATCNGCGGCCTTAACTATTGCGAGGCCCCGGGCGGCAGATCCTTGCCAGGCCCTTGTCCTTTGTGCAAAGTATGTGAATCAAAAGTAGGTATGAGATAAAATAAATAAATGTTGAGTTTTAAAATATATTAGAAGATTTATAAAAGTTAAAAAAACAAACATAAATACGACAANTAAATAAATAAATGTTGAGTTTTAAAATATATTAGAAGATTTATAAAAGTTAAAAAAACAAACATAAATACGACAAATTATTAATGATGATAAACTAAGGTACATAAATGCCTCAAAAGATATACGCAGGGATTTTAAAATGTTTGAGGCTTATCCTAAGACTAGAATCTTTAACTAAAGCACAATAATCTAACGAATGAGCTACGTAATTTTCAATTGAAAGAATAGCAANCTAAGACTAGAATCTTTAACTAAAGCACAATAATCTAACGAATGAGCTACGTAATTTTCAATTGAAAGAATAGCAAAGGCTGAAAGCCGATCTTGTGTCATCGAATTCCTCAAATATGTTTTAATAATTTTTAAGGAGCTTTTTGAGGAAAGTGCAGATGCAACTGTCACAGGTGTGGTGACAATAATTCTCAAGACTACTTCCATAGTAGGGTACACTTCAGTTAAATTTTTTTCTATTATATATTTCAGCACCAAGATTATGTTATTGTTTCCTTCATATACACGGATAAACATATTCAGTTCTTCATACAATTCATGTCCATCAATATCAGATGTGTCTCCTACTGTTAGAGATATTTGCAAGTCGCTGCATTGCTTCAAAAGTTCACAATTACTAATTTTCGTTAATCTTTTTATGATATACATGAAACCAAATATGCTCTCATGATGTTTTAAGTGCCTCAAATCTAGGTTGGCAGCTTGGACGCACATTGTCAACAATGACATAAAAATAGTTTATTTTGAAAATCTTTTCAGCAGGCAATTGAAGGGCTTCATCTTCCCCTTCATAGTCAAAATGCGATCTTTTGCGTGGCCTTGTCACGACTTTGAACTTTCTGTCAATATCATTTTCCTCAGCTATTTCTCTCGCTGTTACCAAGGATGATTGGAAACCAGTTTCCCGATAATTATCAAGCCAATGTGTAAATGCGCCTAGGTGTTGTATAGTCGCATCTAGGTACATTTTTTCGCTCTGCCACATTTTACTTATAACATTTATCTTTCTGAGAATGTCATACCATACAACGAGAGCAACTACAAATTCGTAGGTAGTTATTTCCTTTTCTATAGAATGACATTCACTAACCAACTGACAATCTGTTGTATTTTCTGCTAAATCCTTCAAAGCATCACATATCTCGCTTAGTTGGTATTTAACGGCCTTCACCGATTCTACCCTGCATTCCCATCTAGTTTCGGAAAGTGGTTTTAGTGATAAGGATTTTACATGTTCTTTTAAGATAGCCCACCTCTGACTCGAACCGGCAAACAGAGTGTACATACAGCCTTTGCAGCAAACCAAAAAAAGATTTTGCCTGAACACAAGACGANTTGGAAAGTGGTTTTAGTGATAAGGATTTTACATGTTCTTTTAAGATAGCCCACCTCTAACTCGAACCGGCAAACAGAGTGTACATACAGCCTTTGCAGCAAACCAAAAAAAGATTTTGCCTGAACACAAGACGATGCTGCACCTCCTAGAATGAGATACCAGCTGTGACTCCCACAAGGTAAAAAATAAGCAAGTGGATTAATTTCAAGTATACGTTTCTGGACACCACTTTTTTCTCCATGCATATTGGCTCCATTATCATACCCTTGGCCTCTGTAGTTTTGCAATGATATACCCAGCTGTTCTAGCTCTGTGATTATATAATTAGTCAAACTCTCAGCTGCGGTTTTTTTTTCGACTGCTAAAAAGCCAATAAAATGTTCTTCAATGTCAGCTGTATTTGTATTAAAAAATCTTATAATAATTGACAGTTGCTCAACACGAGAAACGTCACGAGTATTTATTCTTTATTATTTTGTCAACAATTTGAGTCTTCACGTGACTTGTCATTAATTTTATGAGCTCATTTTGAATATTTTTTCCAAGATAGTGGTCATTAATCGTCTTGTCTGTCACTTGTTTTAGGTGAAGTCGCAACATTGGATCAAATCGGGCTATTAACTTTACTAATCTATAAAGTTGCCGCTAGTCTCACTTGAATCTGAGTCAGATTTTAATTTCTCTCTATGACCTCTGAAGGCCAAATTGTGAGATGCTAAAAAATGTACNCACTTGAATCTGAGTCAGATTTTAATTTCTCTCTATGACCTCTGAAGGCCAAATTGTGAGATGCTAAAAAATGTACAATTGCAAGCAGTCTTTCTAAAACATCTCTCCAATGCTGTCTTTCTTGTTCAATTTGAGTCTGGGCTATAGAGTCAATAGTGGCACAGTTTTTTAACCCGTTCTCTAAATTTAACCATTTCAACATACAATCTTTGTGCTGTCTGCTAGATTCATGAGACTTTAGGTAATCACCCAAGTGTTGCCAATCACACACTCCTTCACTGGATCTAATTCTTGTNTCATGAGACTTTAGGTAATCACCCAAGTGTTGCCAATCACACACTCCTTCACTGGATCTAATTCTTGTATTTCCTAATCCAAACATTCGACACGGAAAGCAGTAAACGGCATCCTTTGTTTGTGAATAAATCATCCAGTGCCTGTTAAGCTTTTCACCACTAGCTAATATTTTACTGTAATTTTATTCGCTGAATCGCCGCCCATTATCATTTACGGGGGAAAAATTAACTTGAACCCGGATTGGACCTTTCAATAAAATCTCAGTTCGGTCTACATCAGCCATTATTAAGGGCCACAAACCGGGGTCATTTTGAGGATTCAGATTTTCAATTCTGCCAATCATGGATGTAGACATTGACTCAGATACGTATTCTTGGCTGGATACTGTTGACNATTCAGATTTTCAATTCTGCCAATCATGGATGTAGACATTGACTCAGATACGTATTCTTGGCTGGATACTGTTGACTGCGGCGGCGGTGGTGTAAGAGACAATAATGTTTTCGACTCATTATTATCGTCGCTATTGTTACTAGGTGGCAGCGGCACCCATGACGATGTTGAAGGAATAATTTCAACTGGGTTAGGGTTAGAGTGCAATAATATGTCACTTTCAGTCAATGAAGGGTCTTTAGAGGTTTCTTGACCATCACTTTTTATATATTTATATAAAGACCCACGTAGATTTTCTTCTACCTGCTTTCTTTTGATAGCTCTTTTCATTTTTGAACTACCCGACTCAAATTTTCTACCGGCATCACGATCACGCGAACTCATTTCATAAATCTTGTTTCGCACATAAAACTAATTCAGAAATAATTTAAAAGTAGTTTTACACAGTTTTTTTTAATAATTCACTCTTTTCTATCTAAGTACTGTTAATAACGTAAGATTCACTAAAACTTAATATCATTTAATGTTTATTTACCTACTGAAAGATATGTGCCGTTGCCGTACAAACAAACGATTATGTAACGCATACAGCTGCAAGCAAAATGAGCGTAAGCGTAAGGTGACAAAAGTTGACAAATGAAATGAAACACGGGGATTCCCCGAACGTAAATCGTAAACACGATGAAAGTAACAAAACCGAGTGCTCCAGTGGGTTACCTAATGCCCGAGGCACGAGATTTAAATATTAAAGAATTTTTCAAGTATGTGTTACAGTTAAATAACAAAAATATTATTATCCACTGATAAATGAATTAATTTTGATATATTTTATCTTACTTTTTATACGAATGTAACATTGAATAAATATAAATGAGAAACTTTTATTTAGGCACTTATTACTATTTACTTTACTATGAATTGACCAACTTTATTTAATTATTGTTACTAAAAGCGAAGGATAAAATAAAAAGTTATAAATATAAACGTTTTTCTACTCGAATTGTTGGGCGAGGCCCCTGCGAGAGTGAGGCCCAGGGCGATTGCCCTGCTCGCCACCCCCTAAGACCGCCACTGCAGGTACATGTGTTGGATACTCCATTTCACTTGCACACACCTGCTCTTGACGATTTTTATGTGATATCACACAGGTGACTAATGCTGCAGAGTTAACCCAGGAAGGCACAGGCTAGCACAATAGGGTTGTATGCGAAAATGTTGGCCGCACACACATAATTTTTACGTGTGTGTTGAGCCCATCACTAGAAAAAAAAATCAAAATAACACTGAAATGCATGTTAAGACACTGCATTACACAAAAATTTAAATTAAGACACAAAATAAAACTAAATTACCAATTATACTGTAGTTTTTTCAGTAAAACTGTAATTATTTCTTATATAGTGGTTTACAACAAACATGATTTAAAATGTTTGTTTGTAACTTATGAAATAAAGTTTTCATTAACTTAATAAATAAAATATATTTATAGATGTTCTGAGTAAAGTGGCATTGTTTGTTATTGCTTTATGCTGTATTTCCACATAGTTTATTGCCTCATCAGAAATTCTTGAAATTTCACATAATATGCTGACCTCGAAAAAGTGCAATTGAAGCCAGTAAAAGTGTTAATCCTCGAAGAAACTTTGACTTAATGTTTTTGGTTATATTTGCAATATGTTTTGCAATTATGAAAGCTTAAATAAATGTGAATGTGTTATTTAGTATTTAGGTGATTCCCAACTTAAGGATTATAGTGTTAATATCTCGGCACAATGTCGCTCGTTTTGAAACAATAACAGTATGAAAATGGTATATACTNGTATGTGTTATTTAGTATTTAGGTGATTCCCAACTTAAGGATTATAGTGTTAATATCTCGGCACAATGTCGCTCGTTTTGAAACAATAACAGCATGAAAATGGTATATACTGCTTGTGAAACATTCCTCGAGTTTTAAACAATATGTTAAAACAGTATTATAATGTCGGTCAAAACAATTTAATTTGTTTGAGCTGATATACAANTGAGTTTTAAACAATATGTTAAAACAGTATTATAATGTCGGTCAAAACAATTTAATTTGTTTGAGCTGATATACAAAACAGTAAGTACTAGTTTCCACGACTATCCAAGGTAAAAAATTTGGGGTAAAATGATATTCTGCATTAAATATGTGGTTACAGTTTTATGAAATGCATTGTCATCGGCTAGGCATTGTGTTTTTGGTATTGGAGTGAAGTTACGTTCATATCAGTGTACAAATTATAATTTTATAGGCATAAAGTGATTTTTGTTATAAGCAAAGTATTAGGCCTGAGCAAACATTAGTGTTGTGCTTTAAAAATTGTGTGAAAGGATGAATTTTAACTTAACTGTAAATTGAGTTGGAAATATTACTGTGGACGTATGCTGTACAAATTTGGATTAATTCGGTTCAGCCATTGAGTTGTTTTCGTTACTCGTAATGTAATAGCAGTGCCCATCTTTTGCTTGTGCGTAGTCTTATATTAAAATATTGATTTGTGAGGTATTTAAGCAATATAATTCACAGTTAAAGGCATTAATTTACTTCTAAACAGAAAAAGAACAGTGAACATCAATCAATTTTCATAAACCAATATTATTTACTGAAATTAATGTGTACATGTTTATATTGGTGACCGCAGTATTTGTTCCTTTTTGTTGTTAATTTAATGAGTATGCAGTGGACATATGAGCCAGCTGAAAGTCACATGGGTGGAAAGATACACAACCAACAGGCCCAAAATAGAAATGTAGCAGGGCTTTCAAAAGTGCTCACTTTATTGTGAACAGCCATTACCAAAATGCAATTGTTAGTCTTTGTTATTTTNTAGCAGGGCTTTCAAAAGTGCTCACTTTATTGTGAACAGCCATTACCAAAATGCAATTGTTAGTCTTTGTTATTTTTTTAATGCTATGTATTACAAGTTTTATGCAACATTTTTGTTAAGTATATAGAGCATTTATGAAAATAAAAACAATGCCAAAATCTTGCATTTTAAAAAATGAAATTGATACTAAAATTAAAACTATAAAATTTCGTCCCTATCCATTACATAAAATCAGTCATCCTGTGTCCCAATTCTAAGATTTGTTTACTTTTTTTCATACTTGTATTTTATTTTTAATTTAGCACAACAGTAATATTTTTTGTTATTCTATTACGCCAATAATTTTTTATTGTCTAATTATGATATTTGAGGTTTCCTTATTATTTCTTTTGGTCAACTTTTTTTTTTTAAGGAATTTACCATGTTAATCTGTTTTCTTATTAGGTAGCTTGAGCATCTCAGGAAATGAAGTGTCTNTTTTTTTTTAAGGAATTTACCATGTTAATCTGTTTTCTTATTAGGTAGCTTGAGCATCTCAGGAAATGAAGTGTCTGTGCATACAATGAGAGTTCTGTCCAGTCAGAAAGAATAATTTTAGTTAAGAGCAGCCAATCAGTTTAAAGTATTTATATTATTGGCTTTGCACTATTTGAATTTTAAAAGGGCACNTTTTAGTTAAGAGCAGCCAATCAGTTTAAAGTATTTATATTATTGGCTTTGCACTATTTGAATTTTAAAAGGGCACCAACGTTCTTTAATGAGCCAGTCATCCACATTTTTTTTTCAATTTTCACTCACTAAAGGAAAAATAAGAGTTAAAATTACTCCAACATTGTATGTTACTTATATCAGCGATAGATTAAGATTTCGGCCCACTGATTTTATGAAAATTATAATTTTTCATTTTCGTTTACGTGTATTGAATATTTGCACAACCCTACAGAAAATATATATCACCCCCCCCTAGGCTATCAGCGCTAATCAGTACCTAGACTCCACCCACCCCCGAATGCTGCAATGCTACTACCACCTACCATTGTGCTCTCACTCACTTGCCTTCTCACTTTGCTTGTGGCANCCTAGGCTATCAGCGCTAATCAGTACCTAGACTCCACCCACCCCCGAATGCTGCAATGCTACTACCACCTACCATTGTGCTCTCACTCACTTGCCTTCTCACTTTGCTTGTGGCATTGACTTGGATTTCTCTTGGTGTTTGGTGTCTGTTTATGGGCAACTTATTATGCTTAGGGTTTTTTGGACCCTGATTTGGTAATGTTTCTGGCATGATTTTGTGAACGATTGTTGACAATCGCTCCTTTACAGACTTACAATTTCGTTAAAATGAGTGGAAAGAGAGCCAGCTTGTCACACTANAATTGTTGACAATCGCTCCTTTACAGACTTACAATTTCGTTAAAATGAGTGGAAAGAGAGCCAGCTTGTCACACTATGTGTGGACTATTTATGGTAAAGTGAACACTCTTGAAAAAAGCACTTTGTAGTTTCCTCTTTCTTCCTTTTTCATATCATTCCATGTAATTTCAATATAAACATTGCACACAATTTCATTTAATGTTTATAGTAAATTCACGGTTATTTCCAACTTTTCTGAAGCCCTGTTTAAGTTCTACTTTCAGTATATTCCTCCGCCTCACATGCAAACTAAGCTTAATTGAGTCTAAAAATTACACCAGAAAGACAGTGCACTGCATTCATCCTCACTCAATTTAATATTATTTTGCATCAGAACTATTTCTTACTTAGCATTACCAACACACCTATTTTCTCCCGGTTTTTATTTACATGAATTATAAATGAAATATTATAATTTCTAGATAGAATATAAGTAACAATCCAATTTAACAAACAATAAGATACTGTTATGTTAACAAGTTTTATCCACTTGTAATATATGACATATTAAGGAAGCAACCAAACAAGTCATACATAGAATGATTTTTCAAAGGTTTGATTCAAAAAGTGTGAAGATACCATGAATGGACTATACATCAATTACACAAGTCTGCTGTGTTTACTTAAATAAAGCACCATGTAGTCGCTGTTATGGTGGACAACGTAAATTATATAACACTTTGTTTTAATAACATACACCATATACAATACTAGAAAAATAAGGGGAAAAAATATTATTGCATGTTGATGTGTTTTGAAGTGACGTGCATATTTGATTTTGGTAGAATAGTGCAAAAATCACATTTGTCCATGGTATTGTGATGGTAAAAATATCTGCAGACGTATCAAAATGTCTACTGCAGTGGTGTACACATTTGTGTACATACAAATAATTAATAGTGAACATGCAAGCAATCCATTGTTGTGCTTGTACGTGCCAGTAGAGCAGTATTGATCGTGCACAAAGTAGNTAATAGTGAACATGCAAGCAATCCATTGTTGTGCTTGTACGTGCCAGTAGAGCAGTATTGATCGTGCACAAAGTAGGCTAGGGGAGTTAGTGAGGATAGCAGTCTATGTGTGTGGTTTGTAGACACCTGGCAGGTTACTGATCATGTGTGCAGTCAGCTGGCGGTGGCTGTCCTCCCCTCCCTACTCGTCCAGCACGTGTGAAGCCATGAGCAATGTTACTTCACCACAATCAAATGTTGTTGACCCTTACGTCACATTTTGAAGTGAATAGTAATATTTCATTTTAAAAACTTANTAATAGTGAACATGCAAGCAATCCATTGTTGTGCTTGTACGTGCCAGTAGAGCAGTATTGATCGTGCACAAAGTAGCTAGGGGAGTTAGTGAGGATAGCAGTCTATGTGTGTGGTTTGTAGACACCTGGCAGGTTACTGATCATGTGTGCAGTCAGCTGGCGGTGGCTGTCCTCCCCTCCCTACTCGTCCAGCACGTGTGAAGCCATGAGCAATGTTATTTCACCACAATCAAATGTTGTTGACCCTTACGTCACATTTTGAAGTGAATAGTAATATTTCATTTTAAAAACTTANTTTCACCACAATCAAATGTTGTTGACCCTTACGTCACATTTTGAAGTGAATAGTAATATTTCATTTTAAAAACTTATAAATTTTAGACAGAGACAAATTAGTACAGTCATAAAAATTGGTTTCTTTATGACCTTCAGTAATGAATAGCTCAAATTTGGCACTTGCCATGAGTTCAGGGCGCTTGGCGTTTACACATTATTTGGTGACAAAGAGGTTTTATATATTCTTTTTAGGTTATCTGTTTATTCAGAAGACTCATGTTTATGTATTGAAATAAATCGGTAACAAATACTCCTGTTTTCCTGCAATGAGCCATTGAAATGTACTTTGCGCTCAGTTGCCACGCAATATTTGAACATTTATGATGACAAGGATAGTTCAAGTATACATGTCTGACTATTGAATTAAGTTAATATTCCATGTAAACCATGTTGTTTTATGCCAGAAATGATTGAACATGAACTTATTTATAATGCTTCGTAAAACTTAGTGCTGCTCGATGTTTGTTAACATTTTGGAAGACAAGGGGAGGCTAAGTATATGCCTCTCAGGTATCATTTTATTAAAATTATATTATTAAAATAAAAAAAAATTGCTATTGTACTAAATACTATTGAAAACAAACTTTATGCAAAAAATTATAATTTTTATATAAAGTGGTTGGGGTAGATCAAAATCTGTCAAAATTTCCCAAAATATTTATAGTGATCTTTCCACCATAACAACAGTATTTCTGGAAACCATAAGAAATTTTTCTAGTGAGGCTTGGCTGTATACTTCTCTAGTGACCTCTATACCTGCACCAGCTCTAATCCCTTAACTTAGAGGTCTGAGTTCTCAAGAACTGCAACCAGAAAAAAAACTATTATATGTATTTCTTTATTGCCCATAGTAATTATTTTATTTTGGCTCAAACTATTATTTTTCTTTGCTTTTTAGGTTAAGGTATTTGTAACTTCCTTCAGTCATTTAAAATTCTTAAACCGCTCGGTATTATTTTTGTAACTCTAGCAGTAAGGAAGTTTGACAAGAGTTTTNCTTCAGTCATTTAAAATTCTTAAACCGCTCGGTATTATTTTTGTAACTCTAGCAGTAAGGAAGTTTGACAAGAGTTTTTGACAATAAAGTTGCAGCCTTGTTGGAAGATAGTATTTCTTTGGTTTGTTTTAAGCATTTTATTTTACTTTTTTTATTTTTTTTTATTTGGATAATTTATGTAGCAGGTCATTTCATTTCATTTACTCATGAAAGTAATATTTAGTTTTTCCTGCATCAGTGTACATTCATGTTGCATTCACTGTGAGTTGTGTCACTTGCTGAGGGTATATGTTCTTTGAAAGGAATCATGAGCAACAGTTGATGTCACCTTAAGTAACATGTCAGTGATTCGCCACACTCCTACTTCTTGTTTGCTATCAAACACTGTCATGATATTCTCATTTAGTTTTCAAATATTTTAATGTTTTTTTGGCTTATTTCAGGAATCTGTTTCAGTTTCTTTTTAAGATGTGAATAGTACACACACTACACCCATTTTGATCACACAGGGCACCTGTTGTGTCAGAATGGGAAATATTTATTTTGAAATTAAAGATACATAAATTGAGCCAGTCTCTTTTAAAAAAATTATCCTTGCAACATCAGGCTTGACTGTACATTTTAACCAGTGCTCTCTTACCTGTGAGGCTGTGAAATAATTTATTACTATACCATATTTTACTACATTCTTAAGATGTATAGTGTATAATATTTTGAACCTGTTTCCTGCAGGGTCATTGGAAAGGAGGGTTAAAGAAAAGAGCATTCTTGGTCTCCGCAAGAACTCTCCAAAGGAACAAATTGGACACAGGAAAGCTGTTCTGTGTCTAGCCATCTCAACAGATGGTCGTTTCTTGGTAAATACCTTGTAACTGATATTTATTGATGTTCAGGGTGTCATAAGGAAAAGTATTGAGATCTAGGCTTCTACAATTTGGAATTGCATCAACAATACAAGACAATTTATCAAAAATGTGTTATTAGGTTTCTTTCATATTTGTGAAATTGGGTGTAATGTGTACAGAGAAAGGGACCAAAAAAAGGTAGATATAAAGAGAGAGAGGATAACTATAAATATAGAGAAATAGAGAGGGATATAAGTTAAGAAAGGAAGATAAAAATATAGAGAAATAGGGAAATATTGAAACAAACAGCTATAGAAAAGAGAGATATAGAGTCTCTCTCTCTCTCTATATATATATATATATATATATACATACATATATATATATATATATACATATATATATATATATAATGGAACTTTCCAAAAGTCTGAAGCATTTTTTTATTACTACGTAGTTTAAATTTTGGAAGTGCTGTGCTTGTGCAGATGGGATTCAACACCATCATTAACAATTTAAATTTTTGGTTGGCCACAAGCAGTGATTTCACTGGTTTTTTCCCCCCACACAATTTCCTTTTGAGAAAAAAATGTACTCTTTTCTACCTACGGTGTGGTAAGATTCTCAGAACCTGGAAAAGTTCAACTTTATACTAGGTAGGTGGTCCAATTTCAGCGTTAACCAAATTTAGCAAGTGTGAGTGAGGAGATGCTCAATGTTTAAGGCAGTCGCCTAATGTGAGAGATATGTTTGTGTGAGTGAGGCAAAAATTGATGAGTGAGTGATGTCTTGAATGTACCATTCCGTGGTCACCCGGTATGTTTCGTAGGTAAGCCTATTGGGAACACATTTAATAGTTTCATCAAAAGATGTGTTTTTTTAAACAAGCTGCAACTCATTTCAAATGCTAGGTAGGCAACCACCTTAGAGAGGTATTGGTACTTTTACATCTGAAGCCTCAAATCAGCTAAATCCTAACTTATGGGTCCAGTAGGATATCTGTAAATCATTTTTTGAGTAAGCAAATAAAAAAAATAGTGCATATGGACTTGTTCCCAAGTCTTGTACCTAAGCTGAAGTCAATTTTATATTAGTAGAAGCGATGCATGCCTAGGCAGACAAGTTGGAATTGTGACTGATGTATGCTGCACAAAATATGTATATACTGTCATAAACATGTTGGAAAAAAGTAGCATTTATCATTTTTTTGTGAATGTTAATGTAGTGTGTCGTTTGTGCAGGCATCTGGGGGAGAAGACAATATTATTCACATTTGGAACCCAGGCTCGCTGGAGCATATGCACACATTTCAAGGCCACCGAGGAAGTGTTACAGGATTGGCATTTCAGTGCAATTCCCATCAACTGTACAGTTGTTCACGAGACAGGTCTGTGAAGATCTGGAACCTGGATGAGATGTGCTACGTGGAGACATTGTAAGTAACGGTGCTGGTTGTTGACTTTTACTAGATTTGGTGTTGGAACAACTTGTCCGCAGATTTTGAAATAGACAATAAATGAACTCATGTTTTTGATTCTTAACTTGTAGAGTTAAAAAAAGGAAATGTATTTATATTTTATGTTTTTGTATGGAAATGGATTAAAAATATAGTGCATATTATTTCTTTGTAGTTTTATGATATCTTGCATATTGCCAATATGACAATATAATATGTGACTTGTTCTTCCAAAGTTATTAACAAATACAAAGTGCACATCATTACTAAACGTTTTGTTTTGTACCATATTTACTTAAATTTGATTTTCTTTTCCGAAAGGGACATTTAAAAATTATTTTAAGACTTAAATATTGAGTTTATCTAAAACCGAGATTATAGTATAGGTTGTAACAAAAAATTCATATGTTAGCAGTAGTACCTCCCAAAGGTAAGTTCCACATTTTCAGCAAATTGATAAACTCATGAAACGTGTGTTATACGTATGCAGTTGTAACAATAGTGTGCTGGGTGGTGTTATTGGCTGGGTTAGGCAATTGGGCTCCTGCCAGCCGAGTGCTGTGGACAGGAAGTGTGGTAAAATTTTCACCAGAGCAGTTTTAAGCTTTCTATTCACTAACTCATTTTGCGTGCTCAACATGCATTTTAATTGGTTATAGAATTTGTTGCCATACAAAAAATTTTCCATGAAATTGTGTTTATTTATTCCCATTTTCATGTATCTGCACATTTAGTTGAGATGGTCTTAAATGTGTAGTCAAACTTTACAATTTCGCACAGTCGTAAAAATATAGGAAAAGCAGTTACTTTCAAGGAGACTTTATAAGTAAATGAATATGGTATTTCTCAATTTTGTATGTCTTAAAATTGTTTTGGCAGCTCTGGAGGTTGTACTGTTATGTATCATCCATGACTGGCACATGTTAATAGCACATTTGTTGTAAGTCAAAAGTAACAATTAAATTTAATTCTCTGCTGTTCGAATCATTAAGCAATGCAACTGTTTTTGGTCCTTTAAAAATAAAATACAGAGGTTTAAAAAAAATTATGTTAGTATAAAATATTTTCACAGTAACATTATGTGTAGAGTAGCAAAATACTTACCTATGTGAACAAATTTAGTGGGCTTGCTGTTCTCTTTAAACAGAAAAGAACTTAAGGCACTGCCTACCTGATGCTGTTTTGCACGTTTGAGGCCAAGAAGTGCAGGAGCGGTAAGGGCGACAAAGCCACGCGCATCAAGTGCCCCCTATGCGAAAGGTTCTGAACTGGCTTTCAGTGTTCTCATCATGCAGCATGTACCTATGGGTCTTCAAGCAGGGACTATACATTTTTATTGGTGGAAAGTCTGAAGTAAAGTTCAATGCAGATCCTTATAATAGTTTTGCTTGTTTCCAAACAGAAAAACAGCAGTACGAAAAAGCAGTATTTATTTAGCAATGTTGGAGGGCTTAGAATTAGTATTTATTATGTGTGAAGTTTTTATTTTGTTATTTGTACCTTGTCTTAAGTTTTTTTTTTTTAATATCAATATCATGGGAACTCGTTAAGTGGTTTCATAAAAAAAATGTGGATTTCAAACGCATTGTAACTCAATTCAAACAGTAGGTAGGCGGCGCCAAAATTATAGTTGGAAGTTACATGCCCATAACCCTGCTTCATACAGTCATAAGACATTAATATGTGGATGTATATAATCTCACATCGAATGGAATACATTTGCACAACAAAAGTTGCAGAAATGAATGGATGTAATTTTTAATGTCTTTGTTAAGCAACTGACATGTGATTCAAATCTGAAAAAGTCTGGTGTTTTTTCAATGCAAAATTTTGTTTGGAAAACAGCATCCAACAGAGAAGCTTATTTAAACCAGGACTTTCTGTTAACCATTCAAAATTTTCATACTGCTAAAACAGAAAAAGGTCGTGTCTTCTATTCTTTCTTGCACTTATGTTCCGAAACTAGGTCTTGTAACAGCAGTGTTGGCTTGACTTTTGCACCTATTTCTAATGTTTCTCAAGGTAATTGCATGGAAAATGGCTTTCCAAACAAATATTTAATAGTCATACTTTCTTCCACTGTCAATTTTAAACATAAAAAAATATGAAGAAATATTAGTTTTTTTAGAAACAGGTCACTTAAGTACAAATTCATATCAATTAAATCTTGCCGGTGTTCAAAAACAATTGAAATAGATACATGTAATACTAAACATGGTATGTGCTGTGGTTAAAGTTGATGCCACTTTGTCTTCAGTGGACTTGTCAGTTCTCCTCCTAGGAACTAGGCAGCCGTGTTCTCCGTTGTCGGGAATTTAATTAGCGCTGCTCCCTGCCTGACAGTGCACTTTGTCTGGGCAAGTACAGCCTTAGCTTTAGCTGCCTTCTTCCCAGCATGGTGACCAGGTATGGGGATTGTGATGTGTACTGAAGTTACACAGGTAGGGCCATGGACTTTTCGCGATCGCGAATAAACAACGACAAATGCGAAATTGTCACAAAATTTAGTTTTTACGCAAAATATGGCATATCTGACTTTAATGCGCTAAATATAACCACGTTTACCAGTAAAATTTTGTTTGCAGTATTGCAAAGCAAACACGCACTCACATTTTAACACTAGGTGGCAAAATACCATATTTCGGCATGTATAGGCTGTACATTTTTACAAAAAAAAAGGCTACAGAAAGTTGGTTGCAAATTATTTACGAGATATTGACATTAAAAAAAAANAGTAAAATTTTGTTTGCAGTATTGCAAAGCAAACACGCACTCACATTTTAACACTAGGTGGCAAAATACCATATTTCAGCATGTATAGGCTGTACATTTTTACAAAAAAAAAGGCTACAGAAAGTTGGTTGCAAATTATTTACGAGATATTGACATTAAAAAAAAATTTTACCCCTAAAACATGTTCAGAAATTGGTCTACAAACAGTACATTTTAATGTTTTATCTTAGTTTGTAAGAAGGTAAAAAAAATGTGAACATATGAATAGCTTTTCAATCGTGCAATAATTTGTTCACTCATGTTCATAAACAAAATATCCTTTATCGTACACGCGTAGAAAGTAAACATGGTGGAGTTCGGTCATAGATGCCGTACATGAGAAAATAATTATGCTGCTGTACAAGAGAAAGATATCGTACGTAGTTCGCACGCCCGCCACTTCGCCACAAATGCACATTGACAGACGCCATTTTGTGTAACATGTTGCCGTGTTTTTGCTTTCTCAAATCACAATACCACCTGTGGAATACTATACGCGGGACGTATATTTGTAAACAGTAATAATAAAATGTTCAATTGTTCTGTTGTCTAAGGTAGAAAACATTACTATTTCGTATTTAAAAAAAGGATAGTTCCTGGTGCTTCTTAATTCTTTGCCTAGTATAGATTATACACCTAAGTTGACAACACTAGTTTCTGTTTTTATTTGGTATTTACTATTTATTTTTGCGTGGGTTCCTGTTACGTGTGTTAACGTATTTTAATTCTCAGACATTGTTTAATATACCATGGACGGGTACTGGATTTTAAAATTGATGGTTTCTTCATATTTGATGAACGAAACATAACTGTGATGTGTAAATACTGTGACACCCGTGTTGAATGGCAACGCAAAGACACATGCAAAAAACATGTACAAGGTGATTCACACAAATGATAAAAGAATTCTACCTAAAAAACAATAGCACCCTAAACAACTGATGATTGTAAGCGCAATTGATAGAAGTCAGACAACGAAACAAAATAAACAAGAGTTTATAATAGATTTCACGAAAATGTTGCTCGCAGCCAACATACCTATTGAAAAGGTAGATGATGAGTACTTGAAAAATTGTCTTCGAAAATATGTACCAGGTAAGCATGTAAATGCAGGGTTTACATCTATCTGTATTTTTTGTTTATATATTTGCACAGTGATGCACAAAGAATGTCTTCCCACTTTATGAAAAAATATAGATCTTCATAGGTTACTATAAAATCAACATATTCTAAATGTCATAAACCTGCAATTTTTATTAGTTCTTTGAAATCACGTTTCCAATGTAGGCCTACGTGTCAAATTTTTAGGTTCCTTTTTTTATTGCTATAAAATATTGATTACAAATATAAACGAGAAAATACAGCAATTTGTTTGAATTTTTCTTACAAGCTTGTGTTAATTTGATGGAATTAATAAATTTTAAAAATAAACAAAGAAGTAGGACTACCCAATTTCTCACTTTTATTTCAGGTTCGGGAGATATTCCAACGGCCCAGGTCCTGAGGGAAAATTATGTCCCAAAAATCAGAGAGGATCATTTCATTGAATTAAAGGAGGCTTTAAAAAACAAGAAAGTTTGTATCATGTGTGATGAAACCACAAACAGAATGGGGTGCTGTGTATTTTTTGTTTTGATACGTGTTCTTTCAGACCTGGTGAACAACGTGTGTTTGTTGGTGGCATAAAAGAACTGGAGAATGCTAATGGCACTGAGTGTTCACGAGCAATTTTGTCTGTGGTAGCACAGCATGAAATTAAACATGAAAATGTTGTAGCAGTGGTTAGTGACTCTGCACGCTACATGACTAAATGCATGGACTCCTTAAGGGTGATATTTTCCAAAAGCATGGTTCATGTTCAGTGCTGGGCACATAAACTAAACATTGTATCTAGTTTGTGGAGTGTTGCACTGCCACAGTTGAATTCACGAGTTCAAAATGCCAAACAAGCATTTCTCAATGCTCGTAAAAGAAAACACAGATATGTATCTTTCCTGAAGGAAAAGTATCCTGGTAGGGAAAAGAAAGCCACCCTCTTCCCAGTACCATTGATGACCAGGTGGAACTCTTGGTTTCATTCTGTTGAGTACATTGCAAAATATCTTGAAGATGTGATTGAATTCTTTCAGCAAACAGAAGCTGAGAGTAGTGCCAACTGCTCAAGTCAGCACATAGCTGGAGCCTCTGAGCTTTCCCTCCTCGGGCTGGGAGGCCGAGAAAGACTCTTTATACCCTTGCCACAGTCTAGTAGTACTTGCCAACAGGCACACACACAAAGGAGGATGACACATTGTTAACGTGGTTGCGCAGTTATGACGTTTCGCTGGCTAGGCCAGCTTCATCGGGCTGTGAGTTGTAGGTCATAGCAATATGGTGGATAGATGCTGTGGTNTTGTATCATGTGTGATGAAACCACAAACAGAATGGGGTGCTGCGTATTTGTTGTTTTGATACGTGTTCTTTCAGACCTGGTGAACAACGTGTGTTTGTAGGTGGCATAAAAGAACTGGAGAATGCTGATGGCACTGAGTGTTCACGAGTAATTTTGTCTGTGGTAACACAGCATGAAATCAAATATGAAAATGTTGTGGCAGTGGTTAGTGACTCTGCACGCTACATGACTCCTTAAGGGTGATATTTTCCAAAAGCATGGTTCATGTTCAGTGCTGGACACATAAACTTAACATAGTAGCTAGTTTGTGGAGTGTTGCACTGCCACAGTTGAATTCATGTGTTCAAAATGCCAAACAAGCATTTCTCAATGCTCGTAAAAGAAAACACAGATATGTATCTTTCCTGAAGGAAAAGTATCCTGGTGGGGAAAAGAAAGCCACCCTCTTCCCAGTACCAGTGATGACAAGGTGGAACTCCTGGTTTCATTCTGTTGAGTACATTGCAAAATATCTTGAAGATGTGATTGAATTCTTTCAGCAAACAGAAGCTGAGAGTAGTTGCCAACTGCTGAAGTCAGCACATAGCTGGAGCCTCTGAGCTTTCCCTCCTCGGGCTGGGAGGCCGGGAAAGACTCTTTATACCCTTGCCACAGTCTAGTAGTACTTGCCAACAGGCACACACACAAAGAAGGATGACACATTTTTAACGTGGTTGCGCAGTTATGTCGTTTCGCTGGCTAGGCCAGCTTCATCGGGCTGTGAGTTGTAGGTCATAGCAATATGGTGGATAGATGCTGTGGTNTCGTTTCGCTGGCTAGGCCAGCTTCATCGGGCTGTGAGTTGTAGGTCATAGCAATATGGTGGATAGATGCTGTGGTCACAGAGTAGACTATTAACAAGCCATAGCTGGTCACATCCACAACCTACAAGACAAACCAGTTGCAGCACGTGCAGCATCACACAACAAAGATTTTGACTCCTGCTACAGTACCAGAGTTGTGAGAGTCCTACCACCTTCAACAAGCAATAGCTTAGAACTCAGACACTGGGAATTAGCTCATCAATTTATAACAAAATCCAGGCAGCCTCTGGGCCTCAATATCACAACTCCAAAACCACACTCCAAAGATGTACTGCTAACATTTCAANGGCAGCCTCTGGGCCTCAATATCACAACTCCAAAACCACACTCCAAAGATGTACTGCTAACATTTCAAATTTTCCACCGTACTCTAATTTGCTACCTGGCCGCTAGGTTCACTACCAACAACATATTGCAGTGCCCTACAACTTGCTGTTCGATGAAGCTGGTCTAGCCAGCGAAACGTCGCAACTACGTGAAAAAGTGTCATCCTTTGTATGTGTGTACTTGTGCTTCAGTCCTTTTATATATTATTCGTAGCCTAGCAACCAACTTGTCAGCATTATTTAAATGTTTGTGTCTCTCCTCTAAGAGCTTGCTTGGCACCTCTTCCTACTGCAGATACTCACACAGGCATCCAGTAACGAGCAGAATTCACTGCTATTTTGTTTACACAGTGCTAAAGGTTTCTGTATTATAAGTAGTAGTTAAATCACATGGTTTTTTTTGGGGAATTTTCCAGTTTCTCATGCGATACCCTGTCTGAATTTAGACAATAAATTTGTAGGAAGCATTGCTTTGTTTGATATGTGTTTATTGTGTTCAGGTTCATTTATAACTCTTTAACCAAACAACTGTTGTGTGTTAGTTTATTTTGCAAAGCCGTATATTCGAGCCAGATGAGATATTTAGGTTTCACTATATTTCAATGATGTGGTTAATATTCAGTGGTATGTACCATTTTTCAGAGAAAAACTATGTTACACATTTTTTTATTAGATTTTGGTATTTGTTGTAATGAAGAAATTAAAAAAATTTGGGGTCTTTAGCACTAAATATGACAGAAGTGAAGGTAGCCAAAATTGAAACCAGTGGATACTTTTAAATATTTTGGGAATGCAGTAGACTCTCTTTGAATTGTTTTTATGGTGACTTGTATCATGTATCATGTATGCTGACTTGGGCCTAGATCCTGTACCTGTAAAAATTTGTCAGAATATTTTAGAAGTCCAGCGTAACACAGTCAGGTGTATTGTAGTTTGTTGTAGTTTTACAGGTTCTTAGTTTGGTCCTTGTGTGTGTGTGTGTGTGTGTGCGCGTGTGCGTGCATGCGTGTGTGTGTGTTTTTTTTTTTTTTCCATATAAAAAGTTTGATGTAGATTTTGAATTACCCTGAGAAATCAGTTTTTCGCACAATGAACACTGCATAAAATTTGTGTTTACTCAAAATAGCAAAATACTGCCACACTTCAGAGACCATTATTTGCTTTTTGTTTTGAAAAATAAAAGTAATCTCTCATCTTCAAAAAAAAGTGCTGCATTTTTTTGGAACCAATGCCACATGTGAGTTCACGGTAAGAATTCATAACCTTGAAGCACTCGAAAGTATGTTTTATGTCATAGATCCAGTACAAAATCGTAATGACTGTGATTTCCACTGATGATGTTTCAGCAGTTCACACAGATACCATTTTCCGATAATCAACCTCTCAAACAATCCACTGGAATGACAATAGTGTTTACTNTCAGCAGTTCACACAGATACCATTTTCCGATAATCAACCTCTCAAACAATCCACTGGAATGACAATAGTGTTTACTAGTGTCAATAGCATTGAAAATGTTGTGCATAGTGCACACACCAGGACTGTGACATCTATGGCAGTTTTAGTTCACGGTTGATAGAAAAACTTGTTTGTTTTAAATAGCATGACTTGTGCTAGTTTTTTGGCCAGAAAATTTTTCGTATAAATTATTATTGTAATGAGAATTTGGTTGGAATGATTTCAGTTGTTGTTAACTTGTTATACATAAAATGAAGGAACTGGGAATATCATTTTGGTTCTCGGTTCTAATTCTCAAGGCTAAGAACCGGGGGAAACAAGAATCTACAACCAGAATCGATCCATCCCTAGTTTGGAGTTACACAACCT